>VOMN01115436.1:0-22768 GCA_014899125.1 Orchestia grillus
TAAAATTCACGGAAAGTCATGACTTCTATGATTCAAAGTACCATAGAATTGGAAATCACTTTCTTGCCAAAGACGAAAAATCGCACGTATAAATATGTACCTATATGTACTACTGGGATTCATTCACCCACCTAGAAATACCACTGGGTCAGTGGGACTGTACATATATCCCACGATACTTGTACACAAATCGTGCCAGGGAAGTGAAAATTATCTCCAAACGCCTACAATACATAGAAATCAGTGTAATATATAGTAACACACATATATAGCACATATTATCAATATATATCCGCAGTACGAGATCGTTAATTCTCGAGAAACTACAACGCAGATCACTTTGGTGACAGTCGGTACAGCACTGGCTTTTGTGTATGGAAAATTTGTTAAATGCCTTTAGAATCTGTAGAAAGCTGTGTAATGAACCGCTGGGATGCCATTTCATGTTATTGATACGATTTCTATACCCACTGCGATGTTTTGAAAAGCTGTGGGATGCATCGTCCCAACGGGAGTGAAAGGGTTAAGAATTAAAGTATACAAACACTGTCAAAAGACTTTAATCTCAAAAGACGGCGGATATAGGGTAGGAATATGTCACTTTGATTTCCCAAAAGTGAGGCAGAAAGGTAAAATTAGAATATTCGAGTTAGTGCTTAACTTCAAGTTGTACTTTAGAATTGAATAATCGGTCGCTGGTTTAATATAGCGTAATGGTTCTTACCGTGTAGACGTCCTGGAAAAGTGCAACTGGACACTTTCAGTTCAATGCTTTTGTTGATCAAAATCCGAGAACTACGCTCCTTGCACCGGAGCTAGAAATATCTCATAGAACTGTTTTGTCAGAGAAATTTTAATCGGCCCTCGTATTGTAACATCCTATTGTAGCCGTGATTAGAACAATTGCACTTGGACCCGCAATGCCGTTTCATGCTCATGTTGCAACCAAGCGCTCCGTAGCTCTCTTATCATTGAATACTCGTAAGAATTGCTATTATATTATTGATACTGAGCATAATCCCCCACGCCATTATTCTCTAGACCCGTAAGTTGCGTGCATGATTAGAATTTTTTTATTATTACAAAAACAATCTTCTCAGTTCTTCCACATCCGAAGTCTTCATAATACTTTCGAAAGGCATAATGGCTTATGTAATCTGACTGTTAGGAGAATATGAATAAATCGCTACTGTTAGAATGTTGCGCCTGCGAACATACGCACGAACATTCATTCGCATATGTACATACACACACGCATACACACACACACGCACACACCCTAGCACACACCTACAAGCACGCACACACATCTATACTCTCGCGGCAGAGCTGAGAGCGGATAAATTTTTGAGGACCGAGTGGCAACGTGCAGCTCTCCGTGCGCACGCTCGCGTGCACTCCCGCACACACGCACACGCTCGCTCGGACATCAATCATACCCCCGTGTTAGAGTTTCACCACTCACTTGCCAAGAAAAATTTCGAAATATTTAAGCGTACAAGGGAATAGAAAAAGATCAATAATAGCACGTGGTAGTGCTGGCCAGAAGTCTGTCGTAGTGAGCACGAAGTGCAAAAGTTAACTTGAGTCGTCAGCAAAATTCCAAGTCGGTTCGATCTTTGTTGTCGTTCAGAATACGGGGGCTAAAGCGAGAATATGTGAATTATTTTACCACTTTGGGCTACGATTTTTAAGTTATTTTCGTGAATATTTACCAGTGTTATTAGAAAGAAATATCGTCTCGGTCATGCACACTTCACTACACTGCACAGGACTCATACGTCATATTGTGAAGAGAATATGCGAACTAAATACAATTTTGACGTCGAAAATTAAGGTAAAATTTAAAGAAATGAGTGAGATGCTTACTGTGCCTTATATAAATATATTTTTTTAGTTCTACAGAACGATGATTAGCCGTCGGCAAGTGTTAAAAGCACATATGTTTATTCAACCCTTGTAAAATCACGGTGGACATAGTAAAGTAGTGCTCACTGAGTGGGCGGCAGGCTGTAGAATTGTGAAGCTGACGTGTTCTAAGTAAATCCAATTCCATTGAATTATAAGCATACTTGTATGGGTCAACCGAGTCTGGGAAGATAATGAAATTGTCACTGAGATAAACCTGCTATTGAAAATTGCTTTATATAACTTCTACATAAATTTTGCAGTACAAACTTTTGAATGGCCTCGTAACGATGACAGGTTTACGTGTGTATAAGCATGACATGTTGGGTAATATGCGCGAGAAAAGCTTTTTTAAGAGAACCTTAGTATTATGACACGAATATTATTTCAAAAGTTAGGTATTAAATTATATTATTACCAGGAAACGTGCCAGCCAAAATTGGCGGGACAAATGATGTAAATTTCTTAAGATGCCTTTATATTTATGGCAAATTTGACATAAAATAATGTTTTTAGTATCACTGATACGGACAGCCTTCTCTAAAAATCTCGCCGATTCGGTATACGGACCTGGTAATTTCTTCTATCTATATAAATCCTTGAGAGCGTGACAGAGAGATGGACGGACCAACCGTGCAGGCAGCCCTGGGCTACTATAATACAGCGGGATACGGTATATCCAAGGATGTGTGTAAAATATCTGGTTATTGTATCCATACTTTGTATTTTATTGTTTCTTGCCTGGTTGAGCCCAGCTCAGAACAAAGGGATCACCTGTGCCCAGCGACCCTTGCTCATTAGGATGCGATCTCACGGCCTCCCCGCCGAACAGGCCTCTCCCGAAAAATTAGAAAATTTTGCTTGACTCTAACACAATTTTACTTTCTTGCAGAAGCCATACAGGCCCTGTCAGTTAAAAAAGAGAAATACATCTTAATGTTATGGCTCGACCTATATTGCGAACACATTTTGTATGTTTAAGATTTTATTTCTGATATAAATTTACTTGCACCCCATAGGCAAAGGCGTTTTACGGCTAGTGCTTTGGACCTAATCACGGTGCAAGTGAAATTGGCAATCAAATTCATTCAGTAATTGAGTCTCCGATGGAAACACAGATTGCGAACACGCTAGTCCCCACAGCTGACAGGGCGAAAATTACGTGCCAGAAAATTCCGGTTCAATTGCGTGCGATATACGTAATTTTTTTATCTGTGTAAAGGAGTATCTTAGGTTCATAGAATCATTGGAGATTGTCTCATAAAAACCTCGAATTTCTTCATATAAATATTTATATGTCGTTGTGTATGATAAACTTAACATATGTGAAAACTTTGCTTATATACCGCTTTTTAGTTTGTTGATTGTTGATTAGCTTATGAAAAATAAGAATGATTCAATTTCAAAAACCATCCGTTCTATGTTAGGTTGCTTTTTTACTAACATGAGAATCAAAAGCTTTAGTAATTTCGAGTGACTTTCAGATCGCTTACCCAAACAAAAATATTTTACGACTCCTCATTTGCAGGTGTTTTTCTGAACGTTAGCATCCATGTATGATTCCCCGGAATTAGATTGACCTTTTCCAGCAACAAACAGCAGCGGCGACTACCAAATTTTTCCTCCCTTTTCTCAGAACGGCAGAAATGCAAGCCAGAGTTTATCGGCTCTCTATTCTCAGAAGTCGCGTGGACGCGAGCGAGAGCGAAGACTGGGGAATTACCAACCGCAATGAGGCGCGCTGGGCTTCAGGGTCCTTTATTTTCCGTCTTGGATACTGAGAAAGCTTCATGGTAGAACGAAACAAGTATCATTCGCATCATTAGCATTTTTTAACTGGCTTATGGTCGTTACTGGTTGTATGTTGTGGTTAAAAATATGAAAAGACAAGGAATTCATAGAAGAGGGAGTACTATTTTCCATTGGTAAAACAGAGCCTGATATCAGCATAGCCAATCATGACCGCTAACTCCAGCAACGGGGCGGAGCTTCGACGTAACCGTTGCGAAATCACGTGTTTACTGCGCGTCGTATTGTACTATTATACTCGTATACCATGTAGTAGCAAAGCAGTTTGTGCCACTTGCATTATATGTGCGAACGAACGAAATAAGTTAAAACAACTCATTTAAATGCATTGAAGGCACACATACATGCAATTGAGAAGGACTTAGTTTTAGGAAAACGACAATACATGGCCAGCTTCGTCACCTATCTCCGATGAACCTTCAATTTTAGTCTACGCACAACGAAAACAGTGGAAGGAAATCTTTCATGAGCTTGCATCCTGAACTACTGTTAAATAATATTTGATTATGATTATTTTATAGCAATCAGATGGCAGTTCAAGTTCAAATGTAAATGTTTAAGTGACCTTAATAATGATATCTCATCGTAAACTCTGCATGAATTCAGAAGTAACTCTTAGTTAATTGATCCATCCCCAACCGTTGTCTGGTAACAATCTAAAAACTATCTGTGCAGCACGGCCATAAATAAAAAAATAGTTCTAGAATCTGTTGTCTTTCAGAGCCTAAAATGAATGAAGCAATCGCTCGTGGTTTCGGATTGCCTCATTTAAGTACGTGAACAAAATTGTACTTTAGCCATTCGTTTCTAACCAAATAATGTGAGATCTAAACAAGTAATACTGTATGTGAGGTCTGTGATTGCACACTCTCGGATCCATAACCTAAGCAACTGTAACTTCCCATCTAACGTTTATTGTATTATTTCCAAGAAAAAAATCAGGCACCGAATCAAAACTGAATGGCGTTTGCTCGTGAAATGAAAAAATCGTCAGTGGAACTGTCAATGAACTTTTTTTTAATTTTTATTTATTTCTTCAAGCTTCTGTAATGGAAAATCGATCGTTTGTTTAATCCGGCGCATAAAAACGGTGTGATTGATGACATCATCACATCAACAGATAAGGCCAGTCTACACTGCAGAAGGCGATCTGTGTCATGCCACTCAAGACCCGCCATCACGTCACGGACGCGCCATACGTCTACAAACATTGTCGCGTAGTTACGAGGCCTCGAAAAACTTGAGAGTCATCAACTCATCACCGTCTGTCGACCCGAGAATGCCTTAACTGATACCCGCCGGTTATATTCAGATTCTGTGAAGATTTGGTCATGAGCTGCCAACCTTGTATCATAATTCAAGTGAGAGATGAGAAACATGTGAGAAACGATACTTATAATTATATACTGTTTGGCTATTAGTTTTGAGGCTAGAAAAAATTATTTTTTATCAACATCAAAGTTGCACTATTCACCTTGAATATCTCAGTATGTTGAATTTAAATTGATTTGCAAATGTTATTCACATGCAGACGGCGGTTCAAATTACGGAGATCTTACCACAATTGGAGTTTGATGTTTTCGGAATTATTCTTATCTGCCATTCTCCAAGGAACCAGCCCCTACTGTCTTGTGTTTAGTGCGGCATAAATTTCCCAGTAATTATCAGACCGCGGGTGGTCTTGTGATAACCAGACACTGATCTCATACGGTTTAATATATTTAGTGATACTAACCAAAATGATGTTTACAAGTGTGTAAACTTCTGCACAGTTAACAGAAATCCTTTTTTGAGGTTAGTCTTTGCTTTACGTTCTGCTTTCACTATAAAAACATAAGCATGGTGTGTACCTTGCACTGCAAAGTAAGATCACTGAAACAATCGAGCAAAGTCATGCTCGATGTAGATAAACTTTCTCATTGTTCGCTGTCATTGACTGCTAACATGACTCTCAGCGGAACCTTGTAAACACTCTGGAAGAGTACTGGCCTACTGGGCCAGTCACTCTTCGGTCTTCACCGTTTGTTGTAGTCACTAGTCAGTACTCAGTAGTCAGTGCCACAGAGTATATATATATATATATATATATATATATACTCTGTGGTCAGAGTATATATATACAGAGTGTATATATATATATATATATATACTCTGTGGTCAGTGCTCTGCGTGCCGCAGTTGAGGAAGGTTGTATTCAACTGGAGCTCTGACTTCTCTGACTGAGCTTTGCCATTTTGAAATCCACGTGCTCAACTCAAGTTCTGTAAATCGACCTACGCGTGTCAAACAAACAGACCGTTCAAAACTATTATCTTGTGCTGCGAGTAAACTGCTCATCGTTTCGAATCTGAAGGTAAGTTTTCATTTTTATTTACATCCAGGCTTTTGTTTCAGGTGAAGACCATTTCATAAATTTTTACCAAGTGTCAAATTATGAGGTGTAATTCTCATATCTATGTCACGATTTTGTCCGACTTTCTTGTGTCTCACATCGGTAAGCTGATGAAGGCTGTGGGCTTATGCATGTGCCATAGTTTAGGAAAAAGAATTTTTCTTTGCGTGAAGGAAAGTTAGAGGCAAGATTCGTCGCAGTGACTTTGAGTTTTAAAGTTTTTCCAACACCACTCGAGTGACGAAGAAACCAAAGTGGGTTTACAGGAAGCTGACAGATGACGAGTGAGTGACAGTGGATATGAACAAAACTAGAGCGTCTCTCACCGAGTCAACAGTTCGCCCTGCCCTGTTTGTAAACTTTAAATTCCTCGCAAAGCGAGCCTTGTACAATGGAATATTTGTTACCATTTCCGCAGAACATGTGTTAGTAAGTTTTACATGTTTCTTTTCACGTGACCACGGAGTACTTCCCTTGGGAAAGGAAGTTTAAACCACACATTCCTCACATCCCCCACCGCACCAGTAGTTGTAAGGCATTTAAAACCCAACGGTAAAACGTGTTGGAATAATAAAGGTTCTTTTTTTTTTACTGCATGCAGTATAAAATGCGAGAACTGCCAACGCTGTAGCGCTAGCCTCTGAATTAGGGATAGGTTCTTATTCATCTACGTGAAAAAACTATCTTTGTGCCAGTAATATTTACCGACTCGCAGGTCAATATTTTGCTTAGCTCATTGCGTGGGACTCGTTTGTGTGAGTAGCTAATTTTTAAAAATATTTGTTAGAAGCTCGCGCGCACTCGAAGAATGTTTGCTTGACAAGTGAGCGTCAGTTGTGAGAAGTATGTTTTATAATGTACGGTAACATATACGAATGGTTTGTGTAGAAACTTCGCTAGTTATTACACAAAACCAAGAGTTATGAATTTCAAAAATTCCATTCTTATAGCCCTATGGGAGCACAGGATAGGCCTTAGGCAATAGGGTTAGATTAGTTTGGGTGGTCTGTCATAAACTAAGTAAGTAATAAGTAAACTATGGGCACTGGTGTCTCAGCGAGACAGTTACAGTACCTGAGCTCTAGCTAGACCCTCGGGACTTCTATTTTTCTTCTCAGCCTATTTAGCTTCTTTCCACTTTCATGTCGTCTTCGCTGGTTATTCTTTATCGTTTCTCTCTCTCTTCCTTTTCAACTTGTAATTTCTACGCATGAACCCCTGTTTTGGATCCCACCTTGTGCATGGATTGCTCGTTTTCCAGTCCACACTGAATGGTCCCGTCTCTTTGGTGCGAGATGGTCTGAGTTACTATAGCGCTGCTATCTCTACTACCACCACTACTGCTACTCCATTCTTGTACCTTTGATGTTAAGAGACTGTTATTAATTACTTAGCTGAAAATTTCCTATGTATATCATTAGTAACAAATTTAGATGATTTTATCTCAGATTTCTGTGATTACCTTCCTTTTTAAATCTAAAATCAAAGTCTCGGATGTCTTGAACCTTCATTGGACCACGATGAAAAACTTCTGACTGAAATGATATATAAATTGCATTCGGTCGCTGACGTAGGGGTTCTATTATTCTTTAGCTAAAAAGTAACCTATCTCAAACTATCCAGTATTCAAAGGAATATAGTATAATGGGTACAAACAATAACAATACAGGTGATAAGGGGGGATAAAAAGTTACAGGAAAGAGAGGGATCATTCAAGAAACGAATAGAAGGATTTTTGTTCATAAATTTCTTTTCCTAGTTAAAAAACTTGTACTTCTGTTCGCGCTGTTTGCTCTTCTACATGAGATCAGAACATTCACCATAAGTTCGTGGTCATGTGTACCTATCTTAAAAAATGGAAGTAATAAAATGCATGTAAAAATCACTCGTAGAATTAGTTAACCTTGAATTTTGCAAAAATTCATGACTTCCCTTTAAAAATTATGGTCTAACATTGAGAAAGAGGACCGCACGATTTTTATACATCTCCCAATGACTTTTCCAGGTCCAGTAGGAGGTCTTTTTACTGCAGAATTAGGAGAACTGAACTGAGTAATGATACGTTTCTGTGATTTAGTATTTTATGCAAATATCTCGGAGCGCAAAGAACTCATGATCATTCAGAACAAAAGCAGTGTTGGTGTCCGACCTACCGCTGGGGGTTTGAACAACCTCGACTTTGAACTGCTTTCAAGCCTGTGTACAACTATACTAAAAATTTGTGTTCGCATCGCAGTTTATATCTTGACATTTTAGTTTGAATGCGTACTATTCGTTACGACTTTGTAGACACAAGAGTTATGTGCTCGAGTTGTCTTAGTTACTTATCGTCGCTACAACTATAGAATTTCCTTCTGTGCTTTTTATACCTTAAATATCAGATAATTACAACCCTCTTGTATAGTCAGAGATTGTTTATCAAGAACTGGATTTCATCGGACATATTTCTGTTCTTTAAAATAACAGATTATCTCCCATTATACATAAATGTGTCCTCTGAGTTCATGTATCCTCAATAGCTCGTACATGACGGTTCTAGTGATCAGGTTTTACTTTTAAACGTCTCTTGAAATGGTGCTTGAACGTGTTGAAATTAGACAGAGATCTATGAGTGCATTAAATTGGCAAATACGAAAGCACGATGAGGTGGTAGGTCTGGCATCTGGGGCGTCCCCGTATTCGCCTTGTGACACTTTCAGAAGATAATGGAAAGAATTGGCTTTATCTCACCAGAATTTTTTATTGCATTCTGTGATTGCTTTTCGTATTTCACAGCTCCAGTCTCCTATGTTAGCATTCGACCCTCTCAAGGGAACCGAAATAGCTTTATTGTTCTCACCTGTGTCACCAGAAGCTTATGAGGTTAAACCATGACATGTTTGATCCCATCGTAATATGTTTTTTTCAAGATGACCTGAATTCAGGATGGTTGTCATTGGAAAAGAAAGGGGTTACGATCATCCAAACTATACTAGTCGTATTCTTCTGGAGTGCTAACTATAGCTGCTCTCAACTGGATTGGTCAACAAGTACCAATGCAGCTGCATTTCCGGCTGAGCTGTGGATGAACGCGCCAATATCTACGCATATCATTTCAAGAGGATGACTGGTCACGAGTCACTATCTTTCACGCTCGTTACGAAGTCATATGTTACTTTACATAAATCAAGATATGTCGTAGTCTTAAACCTCAGAAAGACATGTATGGATAGAAGCTTTAAAAAAATTGACATTGTGACGTTTGACTTATTTGAAGATCAATAATGGAGAAATTTTCGAAGAAACCTGAAGTATTCTTCAATTTCAATAATACTGATCNATTTGTTTTTATTCTAAACTTGGCAGCTGGTTCTATTAGTTGCGCCCATCAACAGCGCTGTGCTAAACTCCAGCGCTAAAGATTCTTCAGCGATGCGAGTAAGCTAGTGCTCGCCCAGTTTCGTGCTGTGCAAGAACCCTGGAATCTAAACGTGACTGAAGTCACTTCCTAACGGGTGACTCTATATGACCGAGAATTATTTCTGATTTTCAGAGTAGGTCGTGGAGACACGAGCAGTTATTCAACAAATGCAATCGCAGGATTCATTAGTTAAGGACTCCGCATAGCTCCACTGGCCCAGGCATTAACAATGGACGCAAAATTTGGAGCACTATGCAAATTGTTAACGTAAGTTAGTAAGTTATTTGGGAATGAACATGTCATAAACTTTACAGCGCTAGGAAGGGAGGGAGGATGCTGCCGTGCCCGTCTCTGCTAAAATGATGGAAACTGTGCAGAGGAACTACGCAAAATGATGTGTCTTTTGCGTCAGTTCATTTATAAAACTAATATATGCCTGATTAATGAAGATAATAACAGTTATAATTTAGGTTGAAGAAAAATGAACGGATGTAATTCTTGAAAAACTCATCTTGTCCATTGGCAAAATGTACACATTAAATGACGACTTTAAGCTTGAGAAATGAGTGAGTGAAAAAATATCTATGTACGTAATCATGTCTAATCATTGTAGTGTGAGCATGAGTATTTTATTTTCATGCAATTTTCTAGCCGAGAAGCTTTTTCTTTTGATTTGCCCAATGTTTACATTTATTTTTAGGAATTCGGTTTCATCAGTGTCTTCTTACAAAAATACGCTCTTAGACTTTCTCAAAGAGATTATTTAATTTTCAGTTGTACTAGGTTGACGTTTCTCTGTTGTTGCAGCCATATCTTCTGTTCGTCTCCTTGTGCTAGTCTTTGGCTTTGAAAAACTACGTATTTTTTATCTTCAAAGAACCGATTTTTTGTTTGGAGAAAAGGTGTATTTGTTTCTCAATGGATGTGACTCTAGCTTATCATGCTTTGTTACAGTAGGGACATCTTATTTTTCTTAAAGGACTCCTCTCTTGCTTCTTGAAACAGCCATGTGTGCTTTATACTTTATTAATTAATTGAACATTTTACGTGCAAATTCATCACTTTGCTGTAGTTGTACATGTTAATGTACCCTCGCTAAGTGAGAAGAGTGATTTTTAATATATGTTTTCTTTAAATAGTTTGCTATTCATACTTCAGATTAACTGCATTTCTTTTTCCACCAAGTAAGATAGATAAATGTAGCTTCTTTTTGCCCGTCTTATTCGAATAATTCCTTCTCATTTCATCATAACGTAAGTTGTACACCTTCAAAAGCGTGATTATTTGACATGGCCGTGTTGGTATTACTGAAGAAAACTTGACTCTTCTTTTTCCAGAGGAGCTTCCCAGACCTAAATTTACGAGTGTATCTATTTGCTATGCTGTGAATTTCTATGCGCGGAAGGACGTATTAAACTTTCAAAATCTCTTAACTATGTTTTATCTATAACGCACTTTTCATGCTGAATTCAGTTCATTACACTCATAGCTGTGTGTATGGTTAAAATGTTTTACAATAGCTGAGCATCAACCCGAGTAAATTCATGTATTTTTCAATGTGACAAGTTGAAACATTTTGCAAGCACTGTCTCTGGGGCCGAGTTCGGACATCACGGTGTCCGTTGATGCTTCGATCTAAACGAGACTGACGTTACTGCATGGGTGCAAGTGCTGTGGGTATTTTTCAATCTACAACAGGGGAGGGATATTTGTTGGTCTCGCCGGTTCGTACAATCGCGGACATCAAATCGACAGATTCTGGTCAACGAACTATTTCTTGATTACAGTTAATTGTCCCTCATTTCGAACAAGAAATTTCGAACGAAGTTGTTCGCGATGTTTTCGTGCTTCTAACCGTATCACAAATACTGTACAGTATGGGTCTTGAAGTTGGTTATTCACATTGAAAATATTGTAAACGTAGACATTTTATGTGTGATTATGATTCATATGGCAGCGAGTTAAGGCTTTGTTCTGATACAAATTATACGGACACATTTCTTTCAAGATTTGTACAACATTATGTCTCAGTTGCGAGGCATGAAATGTTTCAAGGTAGCAAGTACCTCGTATCCACGATACGGGCCACTGAACTTATAAACCCCTCTTTAATAACCACAAAATAACAGTGCCTTTTAACCCGCGACCTTAGAGCAGTGTCTTTCTTGTTGATAATTTTTTGGCGGGCAGTAGAAATGAAATGGCAAGTCAGGAGGCCGCCGGCCGAGTCATCTTTATTTGTCCTCCCGCCTAGAACTGGAGAAGACTGGATACGATCTGAGTGATGCGTCTGTGTCAGCTGTATGTGTCCTAATCTGAAGCACATCAGCGTCTTGACCTGGCTTCTTGACGGGATGGGTGTGTTCTTTAAATAGAACACGAATAATGCTTTGAGGACTATTTATGTAGGATTTGTGTAGATTATAGTCACTTCATCAGAGGTTTAGGCAATAGCTCATGTAGAGATCATTGACGATACTGTTAGCCGGGAATTTGTTTTCAGCTTCGNTTGTGATACATCCTCCCTCTTTTTTTGTGTCACCCTGTACTTAGTGGCTCAACAAATACGAAAGTTTTACGAGGGGAATAAATATTTTTCTTCTGAGTCAAAGCTTGTAAATTTATGTGGGCTGCTAATATAAACTGTACAGTAGAAAAGAATAATTTATGTCAAATACAAACACGGCACAATTTGAAAGTTCATTAATGTGTCAAAAAACGGGTTATTTTTATATTTAAGTTATTTTAACTAGTGCAGTTTCAGTCAATATACCTTCTTCGTTTCACTCTCACGCATTTTAAAATGACTTTGTTATCACAGAAAATCGTTGCAGTGGTAAGATAGGTTTAGACTATGGTAAGCAGGATGAGTGTATATTAAATATCACGACCATTTTATCATCTCCTATCGCACTGAAGTATGGATATTCATTCCTTTATCTTCTTGCCTGTATCCACGCTCACAATGGAAATGAGCAGGAAGGAAAAAATGAAAAATTCATGTGTGGTTAAGCCCATGAACATCGTGAAATTCTATGGAGGATGATGCTTTTGACGTCCCAGGTTTTGAAACGCGGCAGATTAGTTTATGAACTGAAGTATGTACTGCATCAGCTGGGGCCCAGAAGCTTATTTTGATTGTTACAGGTCAGGAAAAGCGAGTTGTTATTTATTCGCTTCTTCGACAAGTTCTCATTTAAAATCTAATGAAAGAATTCTTGTAGCTAGTCAACTAGACAAAGTACGTTGATAGACAGGTGTCGCAAGTGATCGATAAACTCGTTATTTTTGAATATGCCACTACTTTTTAGGTACGAGTCCCAGACTTGTTGAACTTGTTTCGCCAGACAGCTGCACCTTCGCGATCTTCGGTAGTTTATAGCATGTATTTATTCTTTTAGCGTGAAAACGTGTTGTCTGGCTGTTCTGAAAATTCTGCGTATTGCCAGTAGTGAGTGCCCGATATTTACATAGAGAATTACTGGTTGCAAATTACGCACCCCTAAAAAACATGTTTGCAAGGCAGGTTTCTAACAATTAGAGAACATTTAGCTTGACATCATTTTTACAGCCGGCTTCAACTGGTTATGTTGTCAGCATCACAGTCGCTGGGCAGAACAATCCGCCGGCTGCAAGTATGCTGTACCACCGATGATTTTCGTGTGAATCACATGTTTTATGCACTCATTGATGCATAGATTGAATTTGAATAAATATTCTGAATGAGAAAGTATAATTAGAGCATTTTGCGATGTGCTCCTAGGGAACATTACTGATCATGAGGCATTAATACGGTTGAAGAGGAGTTATCAATTCATTGTTCCAACGTAATGTGATGGGTCGAATACCAACGTGTTTTATTTTAGGCCACAAGATTTCATCTTAAATAACTACTGGTACATAGTAGCATATCTATAATAAATGCTTAACAATTCTCTGACCTGTTTCGACTCGCGAGGGCTTATGTTGTTATTTTGAATGTGTAAAATGAAACTGTACTTGATTTTCTTTCTTTTAAATAGAAACTCGGAAAATAAAAGTTCCATTTCAGTGTTCATAGGTTTCATGCTGTTGAGGTATTGCTACAGTTCACGAAGCCGTGAAGTATCAAGAAATACCACGTAGTCCTGTATCTCCGTATGTTACTCTAAGGGTGGGGGAAGACTCGGCTCAACGCGTCTTATTCAGCTACTCTCTTGGAGCAAAGCCATTATTCCTATAGAAGAGAAAGCGTATTAAATTAACGTAATATCTCTGCGTCAATACAGAGGGCACCAAACGTAATAAAATAACTGGATACTGTCTAAGTACCTAGTTTAATTTATTTTTACTTAACACTCGATAAAAACACTTCCGCTAAACTCGACACAAAACCCGCTCCTGCTTTGTTAAGGTTGTAAGTTTCCATTCAACCCCCAACCCTCATAGGGAGTTGCGTTGGAAATTCACCAGAGAGATATAGATGAGCTTTGACTGGCAAGACGAACTTAATGGAAATTGCTGAAGTCGTGCGTAGCTTTTTATGTGGCCGCATCGACAAGTTTTTCTACGGCTACAACAGACCGGATTGAAACTTCGCTTCACCTTGGTTGAGGCTGTTGTACCTCTTACGTCACGGAGGGGCAACTGTAAATTTCCATGACACGGCTGTGTCGTAGGAGGAACCCGAGACCTCCCTTTCTGGTTAACGTTGGAGAATTGGCCTGAACCGCATGCCGTCTACTTGTTCGGATTGCAACGAAGTGACCTTGAATGTGCTCGTAGTGGAACAAATCGCTGTGTAGCGAAACGAAGGTGTCTGTAACGGGTTTCTAGATGCGTAGTGTGGTTTGCATTTACAGACATTGAAAGTAGAGGACGAAAATGCGCAGCGTTCGCTCATTGTTACCCCTCTGATTTTGCGGTTGATAATTAATTCAAAATCAATTTCAATTCCGCGAAACCAACATCAGTCCGTGCTCGCCGAGTTTCCGTTGCCTGCAACAACACAAGGCTGCTCTTTGTCGCAGGGAATGTACACACATATTTGTGCGTTTGTTTTTTACTTCTTCAAAGTTAATATGCATAAATTGAAAGTCATTTGCACAATGGGAAATTTAGTTTCTCCAAATGATGTGCAAATTATACTTCATTCGTTGCAAACTCAATTTGATTTAATGCGGTTAGACTTAAAGAAGGTTTGGAATGGGAGAAGTTGTAGAGGAATTGTATTAGGAAAAGGTATACCATTTTTTTCTTACCAACCTACGTTGGCGATTTCGTTTTGTCCATTGTTGATTTACAGAGTAATCATTTAATTTGTTCATGTGCTTCTTTTATCTTTACTTATTAAATAATCTGTTTCAAAGGAATGTCTCGATATTGTTATAGCAGAAGTGATGGAATCAATTTCTGTGGTTTTAAAATGCATTGTGTGAGCACTGGATACTTGCTGTTTCTTTTTCAAATCATAACATTTTCTAATAATGTAGAAAAAGATTTCTGTCTCTTAGACTCTCTTTAAGCACAATTCTGTGAATTGTGAACCATGTAACTCTTGGTTCAGAATTTGATTGGTGTGAGCAATTCACGAAAAGTGTTTTGTTATCACGTACCCGAAAAGCTCGTGTGTTTTTTGAATTATGATGATATATAATGAAATATAAGATAGAAACTGAACATTTGGGAAATTTGTAATATAGATTTTTTAGTATCCTATTTGAAATTATTTAGGTTTGATGCGAAAAATTCCGAAACTCTCTCACGCTTTTTTATAGCATACATAATTTTTTCACAAGAAATTGTCCACACCAACAAACAGGTAGTAATCCATAGGAGACGTGTTAGGAGAGCGTAGAGATGATGGATCACGTCTTAACCAATGTCAATAACCTTTTGCTTCGAACAACAATGTGTAGTCACGCGTTGTCGTGCAGGAAAACGATGTTTCGTGGCTCTTCAGTGCAGATGTTTCGACTCATTTTCTTCATTGCAAAGAGCCTCTTGGCCCTACTATTGTGTTACTACAATGTAAAGATACGGCATATTTGTGTAATTCCTCTGTAACTGCCAACGAATCTACAAACTTGATATAAGCCAATTTTGTCGTTAAGTATTGTTGTTGCTGGGTGATTGAACAAGTTAAATTATGATTCTCCTTTACTCTTTTACATTTTCTACGAAGTGATCTCACTTGGGTTCTGCCCTACTTGGGGTTTCTTCTCGTTACCGGTAACGAGTTAATCATAGGGGGCGTTAGTCAAAACCCGTGTGGTAAACAACATGCCCGTGCGTAAATTTGTCAGTACATATTTATGATATTAAATCATTTCTACATGGCTCATTTGGCACTCTCTTACATTTCTTGGTGTAAACATTCGCTATGAATTCTTGGGAACTGGTTTTTATAACTATTAGTGTATTTCCCATTTTATTTATCCTTTTTAAGAAGATGTCTCTAGAGGAAGTAATTAAACAATTTTCTCTAAGAGCAAAACACGAACACGAGGTAATCTCTGTTATTCCTCTTTCGAGTGCCCTGAGATCTGACTAGTCTATCTGCAGTCTGTCATGTGACAACATGGGCCTGCCAGCCAATTTTAAGAAACTTTTGCTTTACTTTTTGCTTTACATACTTCTCGTGTCGGTACAGATGTCTCGTCCCTGTATCAGCCCCATGAAGTGAGCGGACTAAAAATAAAATACGTCCTCAGTTTTTCTCATGAATGAAAGCTCTCCCACTTCTTGCCGGCTTGCCACTGAGTGATGAGGCTGTAAATAGAAGTCTACGCTACCTGACTCGACGTCATATGGCTGGTGCAATGGACGTTTAATTGTAGATTGTGGCCAGGTTGACGATCTGGGAACTGGAAGTCTTGAACATCTTTCGAAAAGGCAGATAATTTTGTCAGTGTCCTGGATTAGTCCTTGTGGCCGCCGCGAGCGAGCTTTTTCCACGCATAAACTGAACTACTATATTATGCACTTCATTTGACTTGGACGTGGAAATGACAAAATATTGTTAGAATATTCTTTTCACAGCAGTGATGTTTCGCTCACATTTTTAGTTTCCTTAAAAACGTCAGAACCGTAGTTGAGATTTTAGAGTTGAAGAACAAATGTTCAATATGCATGAACAATGAACGTTTGTCATCATCAGTTGGCATGGTTAAAGAGTTTGGATTCCTCTTTTCGCTGTGCAGCTAAGAAGTTCTCTAGGTATCAAAGGGTATTGAACTATAACCCTACCTTGGAAGTGTCAGAGCTCTATCTGCTCGGAAGTGGTCACCTCGAAATATGCGCTCTATATTAAAGCAAATCAGCCAATCAGAGGATGCACGGTACCAAAATTGCTTAACATGTAACTGAGGGTGTGTCTCCCTTTGAATAAAAATGGTTCTAATGAGTGTAAAGTGTGAGCAATGACTCAATGACTGGACCATCAATTGAGTTCCCAGTGAAAACTTGCAATTATTAGATTTCAGGATTGCGTATGTATATATTTCAAAGCTCCGTGTTCGTCGTGTGGTGCTCTAAAATGTGTGCACGTGATAAGCATGTCGAATACCTTGACATTTTACTATCCTGTATTGCCTCGTTCTCTCACTCGGCATGCACCACAGTGTCCCCCAGTCGCTCTATTTGGCTAAGTAACTTAGCTTGCGTAATTCTGATGCTATGGAAGGATGTTTGTTATGTCACCCTGTGTTATGCCCGACATGCTTCATGAGGTCTTCTGTAAGACTGCGTCACCACTGCCGAGTCGCGATTCGGGATGATAACAAAATGCTGTTACGGGCGTTAAATAGGTGAATAAATACGCAGCATTGCAGTACAAAAAGACGTGTTTTTGTAAATTGTCGGTGTATGAGTATTCTCTGCTATATAGTGTCTAATATCGTCACCGAGCACGTTAAAATGGGCATATTTACTGCATTATAATATTTATCAATAAGTATTTGAATAGGAAAGAGCTCCGAATTAAAGTTCAACCAACTTAACAAGTTCATAACCTAATGATTCTGCCAAATGAATTGTGTAATTTTCCCTGCCATTCTTGAAGTACATTTTAATTAAAGCTGATGTATTACTGAAGCAAGGTTCTGTTTCATGAGTACATCCACACGGAAACTTCTCACCAAAGTCATCTCTTGTTAGTTGTCGTTAAGTTATCCTAGATTTCTTAAGGGCATCGCTTTGTGCTGCACATGCGCCTGAGGCACGACACCAGAGCAGCCTTGTGGGTCTCAGGTCCGCTAAGCCGCGCGTCTTCCGCTTCCGCGGCCCGCAATGCAGGGGAGCCTCCGTCGTTTTGGCAGCCAGTAATGGCGCTGGAAACTTGGCGCGCTCAAGCTGTGTTTGCAGTTACGCATGCACTTTTAATGTCTGTTCTGCTCCATGTCCGCTAAATCAAACAACTTGGTGTATTTTCGTTGGGCTTTAAATACCTCTCTAACGCTTCAAAGCTATGTGTCGTACAAGGTTACTCGGTAAGCAGTAGTTGCGTTTGTTTTCAGTCGTTTTTTTCTGGCCTCCTGTGTGTCTCTAGGAACGGAAAGAAGCCTGATTTTCAACTTCCTCATTTCTTGCAGTCTTCATGCTTATCCCAGTAACATTTATTTCTGTCAGAAATAAAATGTTTTAATTAGCTGTTCAATTTATATTTATGCTGACAAAAAGTAAACTTTGTTTGACAAGTTTGGTTCCTTGCTTGTTTTATTTTTTTCTAGTAACGTTTCTTCCTGTCAGAAATGAATATTATGATTAGCTGTTCAATTCTTTATTAATATTGAAGAAGAAATAGTATATTTTAGCAAGTTAGGCTTTTTACTTGTCAAAATAAGAAAAGCGTTGGTGTAAATGAAGCTTATTATTATAAGTTCATCAGAATCTCAGCGAGGTAAAAACAAGATAAGTTAAGTTTCTAAAACCGTTGCGTAATGATGTCTGAGTTTTATCCATTAATGTCACTAACTGAGAATATTATTCCTATTTACTTATGCAATATTAGCTCGTTGAAACTACTCGTATATTAACCATAATTAGCACTACACTAATTAAAAACATTTTTCTCATAGATTAAAAAATTTGAAGTTACTTCTTATCATTAAGGTCGTGCGGCGATGAGGAAGTTAATTCGACCTTCACATATCACAGGTCCGTTCAATGACTTTTCTTAGACATGTCTTTTTCTTATGAAAGTTGGCGGAATCATGGTTTATCCAAGTTCGGATATAATAAGTAAATACTGTTCCGCTTTTCTTCGCTATCTATTATGAGTTACTACTTACTTATATCCGTATTTATCGCTCATAAATAAGCTCCGGAAATCGCTCGTATGTCTAGACAAATTTAATGGGACTGAAACCTTCTCTTATCGAACATAATATTCGTCGTTCTGTAGATAGTAATAATTTGGGTCAACCAAGAGTTTAGTGATCTGTGCGTATCATCTGGCTGGCCTCAGAATTACCTCCTTATCTATAATAAACGCTAGATTGAGTGGAGTGACTGTGTTCTGAATGAACGCACACAACACGCATCACCCCACCGTGAGTGTTGGAGCCGCACTGCGTCACCGCGCTCGCCTAGCGGCCTTGACCGTCTTTAATGGTTCTGCACTCCACTGCTGCACTCGAGATCCATAACGGGAGCGCGCTGGGAATACTAGCTCTACACATCTCTTCGTTACATCAAACGTTTTCGGGCCTTTCATGGCATATTGCGCCTTTCTAAACGAGCTTCTATGTCCTGAAAACGATGATACTGCTCGAGTATCTGAAATAAACGTCCTCATTTGAATTAATGACGTGCTTTCTTCAAACTAAAACACATGCACTCACGCGTGCGAACACTACTATGTATCGCTATCTGCTCATAATCTGGGATGCCCTACGCACGCTGGTGAACACGATCTAGTGCATTGAAAATATTTTTTACGTCAAAAAACTAAAACTTTAGTGAAGAAAAATTTCGACGAATATCCAATTATGCTTTTTTCTGTAGATGAACTTTTTCTCACATTTTGTTACTGTCTCTGGCTTCTGTTTAGCAAGCGTTTAAATATCCTCCTGAGCTGCGCGCTTTGAATGCCAGCGCGGCGCAGCGTCTCCACTTCCGGATCAAAACACTTGCCTTTTTTATTTTCTGTGCTGCGCAGTAGTCGTGACCATAGCACAGCATGTCGTTCTGAACTCCTGTACAGACAAATGTTTCAAATGTTGCACATCTGAACATTTCAAATGCTGTACTGCTTAACGTTTCTGGTGTGTGAAATGTTTTGTTCTAGCACACAGATACTTTTCCTACTCCAGCACATCATCGTGGCCTCAACTGTTGTACGGAAAAATCTGTTTAACTACTGCACTTTGGAATTTTTTCGACTATCATATAACTGTGTTTCTCTGTTGTCATGGCGCAGTCGCCGTCGTTCGTTTTTCGAATTCAAAGTTAGCACTTCGAGACCGTGCTGATGGTCACTGCATGAAGTGAAACTTTCAAAAACGATAAAGTTATTATGCAACATCAAGCTACTTCTTAGTAACGATGTTTCGAATAAATTAATCTGTCCAATTTTACGGGAGAGCTGCGACGACTCGTATACGCTACTTTCTTGAATTTTCCCTACCCTCGTACTCTCTCTTAGAACGTACGCCACGAACTTCTCTTCAGTACCAACATCAATATTCAAGCAGCGTACAAAGCAGCCCGTAATAAAACATTCACGTCGTGTTCCCTCCCTTGCGAAGGCTGTGAGATAATACACTCCGTATAACTAGCAACCACTCAATGTTTTCCCCGGCGTGCCCCAGTTTTGGTGCCTCTGTGTAATAAATTCTTTGGTTTGCGCTGAGGATGTTTGTATGTACTTATATGTGCGCGCTATTTATAATTTTATTACTTGTACTCTCAACGGGTTCCTCATTCCTTCCCTAGTTACGTGGCGTGCATTGTAAGGAGATGGAGATGAAATTAGCTTGGATGACTAACGAAGTGTCGATACGCACCCGCCATTGCTGCTCTGCTACAAGGTCTCACTACATTCTTCTCGAGACGAGATGCCGTAGATACTTAAATCTTGTTAATAAGTACTGGCGTAATATTAATCGTAGGTATATTAACATGTAAATGAACGTGTTATTTTCTTCGCACCCATTATTTTGAGACAATGAAAGTTATAGTGATAAAAATGACCCGTCGATTTGGGTGTCGGAGGTACATTGAGGTTTTGATCTATTGGCGGAGTGAGAATGACGGATATATATATACTCGTATGCACCTTTTTATGCAGTGGGAGTGGTGTACTTCTATCAGATAATTATTTCAATATCGTATTCTGGTTAATGGATGTGTAAATGTCTACTCTAGTCTGTCACAGCCATACAGTACGCTTAACGAATTTTTTTCAGAGAAATTGTTGAGGCACACAATTGGCTCAATGAAGCAAGGACCTCCGCCTTGTCATTTCGTACATTTCAAATCTAAATTTGTACTTTGTGGTGTTGATGATTGAGTTAAAGTAAAAAAGTATAAATTTATCGTGGCCACAAATCATAATCATATTACGCACCTTGCTACATGCTCAAGCTCGAAATTGTTGTTCGCAACTCAATAATAAATGAAATAAAATGATGAATGTAATTTACTGCACAAAAATTTAGCAGTTTTTTCACTTCTTAGCGCAGATTATCTTTGTAAGTTATGAATAAAGTGTCACTCTTTCGTTATTTTTACAAGTGTTCAGCGTATATTCAAACTCCCTCAGATAAAATTAAAAGTCGCATCGATTTGTTGACAATTTGTGGTGATTGAATTCGTGCAATTGTGGTGATGGGAATCATATATCCATAAGAGTTTCTTAGCGGGAAGTTTGGCATTGGTTTACGTAGCTGCCCAGTGGAGCTACGTGAAGTGCAAGTACCACTGGCTGAACCTATCAGTCGCATTATTCTCAAAGCTCATAACTTAGATTTCTTCTACTTCTAGTTAGAGCCTACGCTGTAGATGACATCATCAAAGATTGCGATTTACAGCCCGTGCATTTATAATGCAGTTGCTCGAGTTTCTAAAGATTTGTAGATATGTAGAGTTTGATCCCATTTGCTAGTCTCATCACCATAAATATGGGGTGAGCCTTTCATTCAAACCTCATATTCTATTCGATCTCATAGAGGGGAAAGTCGTTATCTTCGCACTGCTTAAGTGTGTTGTAAACTTTACGACTCGCTCAAATCAATCTTTTGCGATGTTTCAGTGAAAGTATTCTTAGCAATATCTAAGCCACCATTTTATATTTACGAGTTATTTAGTGCAATAATGCAGAACTGAGCCGCACAGTCAGAAAGCTAAAGTGCCCACGGAGCGTTATCAACGACGTTAAATTCGGAGGATGCATAACGATGACTTGACCTTGTTATTATCATGTTATTGATCTGCCAGCAGTGCCAGTCAGGCTACTGAGGCACCGCGACAGCTTTGACCAAGGTTATGACATTGACCGTCACCAGGACCAGCCATGTCTGGCATGCAGTACTTGTGAGAAAAGGATATTCCCTCTAGGAACCTGCCTCGCACATTGGACGATATAAAACTGTTTTATTTACTAAGTTTTTAATGAAGTGGTTTTTACCATTCAACGTGAGATTGATCACCGATGAACATTTTCTATCGGTGAACATAGCGTGCAGAGTGGAAATGGACGTTTGATTTGTGCAAACTGCCCTAACGACGAAAGTGCCTTCAAGGCAGTGTATATGTAAAAGGTTTTATGTTTTCGCAATATTTATTGTAATGTAATTTAAAAGAAGGTAGAATTTTATTTCTTTACACAGTTTAGATTACAAGTTAGTGAATGAAGGTTCCTAAAAATTTGTTTTGTGAAGGAAATTGTCTCGATAAATGTATGTTTATTTAACTAGGTTGCAATGGTAATGCTTCTATGAGCATAGAAACCTGTGATATATCCCTAGATCTGCAGGAAGTCGCGTTGATCGAGTCTGTTTGGGAGTCTCAGTCCATCTTTGTTCTTTCTAATTTATCTTGTTCGAAATAATTTAAAATATTGAAATTTACTCATCGCTTGTATTTTGATCGTAACTTCTTAGATTTTTATCATTCTTTTTCAGTGTCTCTCCCTGTTCACTTCGTTCTTTACTTTTCGCGTTCCTTTATTTATTCGTTTGGTACTTGATGTTAATTTGACGATTCCTTCCAAATTTGTGGAGAGCAATACCTTCACGACACAGGAAATAGTGATCAGGGTGGTGGTGCGCGGACCGGTG
>VOMN01115437.1:0-16563 GCA_014899125.1 Orchestia grillus
CTGAGACGCGACGTCCCATTCTTCCGCGCCTCGCTCTCCCTATTACGGTCCTCTGGGCTATTCGAACCCTCAACAGTATGTGACCAACTTTGGAATAAACTATTTTTCTTTTTTTTCTTTTTCTTTCTTATAGAGCCTCGTTCGGGGCCCACTTTTCAAAATTATTGTTGTACAGCAGATGATAGAATACTTCGGGAATACAGGGTATAATCGAAAATTACATGTGAAAGACAGACCATTATGCACACGAGAAACATGAAATTTAGCATGTGACTAGGTATATAGAATGAAACATTGGTTTTGAACTGTAGAGATGTGGTGCATTCAAATAACCATAATTTTACATCCCTTCATCCCTACCAAATATATCGAAGCATTGTGGCAGCCTAATACTGGTGTTATTAACACAGATAACGGGAAAAGGACTGAAACGTAAATGACTGTGCATGTGAACGTAAGAAATCTATACTTCGCTATATTTACACACAATGAGGTATCGATAATTCAAATAGAGGTCTAGTATATATCAAAACTTTAACGCCTCTACATCTACTAGCCGTTGCACGACACCGATGTTGCCACAAAAGTTCCCACTCTCTCTCTGTAGTGTGTTAGCTAGTGTCCAAAGTCAAAGGTGTATACGAGAATACAAAGCATCTGCAAGGATAAAACAGTTCGAAAGTTTCTATCACGTATTGTTTATAGTCACAACGCAAAAATCTCAGGGTTATTGATGCTGAAACAATTTTCTTGGCTAGATTTGGTAATAAGTGTATCAGAAATTTAGCTTGAGTGAGCTGTACAAATTGCTGTGGCCATAGAATGTATTAGTTTGCAGAATAAAAATACAAAAGAATAAATGAAATCATAGTCACTCGATAAGCAGGGGATGTGCGGCTGATATGGGTTCAACTACTCATTTAATATCTAAATATTTGGTTCCAATGTTGAAATTTCACCGCTGTGGCTGATGCGCAATAGGCTTGATGTAGTCGTGACTGTCAAAATTAATTTTGGCTGTTGTAATTAATTATACGCTTGACTTTTCATCAGAAAATTTGCAATTCGTAGTAAACTTGATTAGAGCAAAGTACCTAAATAGTGATTTTTTTTAGGGGGGGAGGATGGTTGTGGGATACAAATTTTTAAGAATGCGTGTACATAAACCAAAGATACTTATAGAGCATCGAAGGAGGTTTATGTGTCTCACATCCATCGGTAATCATGATATGTTTACCAATATCGACTATCGAAAGGTACGTACAAAGATTGCACTATTATAATTATAATCGGTACCGCTACATCAAAAAGGAATCAGTATTTGTATAAGTGATCGTATGGGAGAACAAAGGAAATTCCCTAACTGTTCGAAAGCAGACTTTTAGGGCAAGTCTGCTCGTGCTTGGGCACTTTGCAGTCGCGTGTAGTAAATGGAATGGAGGCGTGTATTGAAACATCCCTACAGGTAAGCTCGTGAATACATATACAAATCTGCAACCTTTATGACTACTTGATGGTACTTCTAATAGACTTACTACGCACTGATTGGAAGTGCGTGTCCTCCAAGATGTGAATTTTAAAATGCTGAGAAAACGTGCTAACGTCACGAAAAATTTAGTTGCTTCTAGGTTCCATTGACATTCGATTGCTGATGTTAGAATGACGATGCTTCGCAAATGCTGATATGTACATGAGTCATTGCTTAGACCCATATGACCAGATACATTTTCCTTGAAATCATTCAGTTATGGTAAGGTTTTATGTAGAACGGGAGTTTATTCAACCGCAAAGCTTCTGAGATTGACAAAGCTTTTTGCCCATGTCGGATGAACAGTAGCTCACAAAAACGTCATTGCTCCTACTTTGATTTCTGTCTGCAGCGTTAGGCGGGAAAAATACTATTATCTATGCATCGATCTAAGGGAAGTATGAAAGGAGAAAACAAATCGGGCTTTACGAATGAGAAATCTTTGCTGTACTGGGTCCAGTTGTTTGTCTAGGAGAGGAGTTGTGTGATCACATTTCCTGAAACTAGCTTTACAAAAAGCCATAGCTGCAAGGTTCATTCATTTCTGAATTCTTTTTGAAGACATTTAGGTATGTCTCCCTACACCCAACTACAGAAGTCGACTTAAAAATAAGCACAGAGACTAAAATAATTTCGAAAAGCGGCATTTGATCCCCTCTTAACTCCATTCGAAAAGAAATGGCTGAAATATCCCGCCGAGGCAAGATTCATGCCATGTTAATAATAGGTCATGTACACATTTATTGTCACCGAAGAATAGTCAGAGAAGTTTTCATTTTACGCTGTATGATCAAGATTATTTCCAAAGCAAAACGGCTTTGTTTCTGTGTCTCTGCGTTTTGATTCACACAATTTAAGAAAATTTGGTTTACCGACCCATACATTCGAAAAATTGTGACCCTACAAATGATTGGTCTTAATTATTTTTTGTATTCTACCATATTCAGACCACAAGTAGGACCAACGGAAGATGGAACATCTGGTGGTTGAATCAAGAACTTTCTCGTTTTCGATAAGTGCAAACGTACGGTATAGAACAAATAGAACACGGGATCTTTCCTTTTCGAAAAATTCCACTGACTGCTGACAAGGAATAATTCCTCCTAAAATGGTCACAGTGCCTGTATTAGCGCCACAGTACGTAGGCTTGACCTACAGAACATTTCACGTGTGTGTTGCAGAGCCTTGCACCGAACGCAGTTATTGCGCGGCTACGATCTTGCTTGATTCTCTGTCACTTTTTGTATTTTTTAACCATCAGTTTAGCAGCGAATATTGTACTTAAAATCACTTACGTAAGGGACCTCTGGTGGAAAAACTTCAATCTTTGCACTTGACTAATGTAACATTAAAATACATCGCTAGTATCTATTATGCCGGAAAGGAAATGATCGAAGATGAGTCACTGAATTAAAGTAACTGCCAAAGCTCTGAGGTTCCCATTTAAAGTACATAAATGCTCTAGGAATTCAATATAGTCTCAAGCTGATCCCTGCTGTTTATTGAACAAAAATTAATAGTACTTAACTAAAGTGACCTCCTAACGCAACGTTCTGGATATTTTTCAAGTGTTTTTTACTGCTTCACATGAGCAAGTCTGATTTACATAGGTAGCTCATGAATGATTTAAGATGATTATTATCTTAATTATATTGGAATAATTTTCGAACATAATTCAAAACGGGATTCTTCAAAAAACACATTGCTCTCCTTTTATGGTGACTAAAAATTTAACACCTGAAAGATTTTGATGTCCCCGTAAACTCGCTGAGACATAAGAGTCAGCAGGCTGTGGCAGCACCTCGCGGGACGCCCTGCGCTATATATACCCTACTCTCGCCATTATCACATTCTTCCCTTGGATCAAACGAAATTAACTAATTAAGTTTAATAGTCTACTTGACTGATTTCTTAAATGAGTTCGTGTATTTAGTAGCGCCAACCAACGCTTTGTACAAGAATTTGGAAAGAAAATGTTTTTAATTTTTTAGTAGTAAACTGATGTTATATTCATCGACATCGTCTAAATTTGAAACTGTTTTCAAGGTCCTGATGTTTGACGTAAGCATCCGCCTTCAATCTTGACCAGTGGACTAGGTAAATGAGGCTTCCAGCAGCAAATAAGAATAAATAAGGACTAGGCAAGCTTCTCATTCATTATTTCGAAACATTTTTAAATTTATCTAGTATCATGATCAATTTTTAGTGATAACGTCTTCTGAAAAAACATTCTTAGAGGTATTTACATTGTTAATCTGTGTAATCATGTTTCAACTCAGATGAATGAGTTGACTAGTGAATGTAAGTGTGCGTTGACTGTCTCCTGGCACAGCAAGGAGAACTGACAGCCACGAATCATTTGAGACGACGGCGAGGAGCAAACTGTCTCCCTTTCATGGCGGTTCAAGCTATTCCTGTCCGTGAGGGGAACCCGCCTAGGGGAACATCCCCATCCAAAGAGCTATTTCGAGATGCATGAAAACTGACTCCTTATTTTGAAGGCTCAGAACTAAGGAGGGAAGCGAAGTCATGGATGACGGAAGGGGAGAAGTGTGGCAGAAGGTGAAGAGGTACGAAGCTTTCGAGATCACCAGTCGAGGTTATAAAGGAGAGCACGGGGGGTCCCTACTTCAGTACTGCTACAGAGCTTGTGTTGGCAAACGTGGGTCTGTATGGTCAGGTCATTGCTGGCGGCTCTTAAGTTGCAGTTAATTGTTGCATTATTATCAAGTTCACCCTTCAAAGCATGAGGTGAGTTTTGCGTGCAGACATCATGGTGAAATTCAGGTATTAGATGCAGGAATGATCATGTTTATGCCTTCCAAGTATGAATGTAATATCTTGCTTTCTCATATGTTAATAAATAAACTCATATTGGTAAGTAATATTTAGAAATTAGGAGACATTCAACGAAGCCCAGAGTGCGATAGAATATTTTAAACTGTGCAATGGAAAACGCATATTTTCCGCAGAAAGATTACTAAACCATCACAGAAATTAAATTATCGGTATATCCATGCATGGAACATCGCTTGCAGGTTAGGGATGTTCGCATAAAGCTATCTCATAGGTTTTTTGAATGATTTTGGAGCAGCGTAATCATTCATTGAAAACATTTTAATAGGGTTTTCAGATGTTTCAATTAATCGTGGAATGAGACAAACTCAAATCAAGGATCTGGAGAGAAGAGCTGTAACTTTTATCCGATAGATGAAGTTAGAAAGATTTCGTACAAGGATAGGACATGATAAATGTAGGCGACGATACCTGGATCGTAATGTACTTTACATTCGTGCTTCGCTGTAATGTGAAAACGGAACGTAACTGCACTAGATGTTCGTTAGACATGAATAGTATTTAATCCCTTCCGATGCAGGCAATAATGAATATACTCATTTTTACCTAATTTCTGTTTTTAACTATTCATACATCAATCTTCGATTTACAAAAAACCTAACTCTTCAACGAATAAATGATTTTTGCGCTAAAATTGCATTTAGCTTTGTGCGAAACACTAGGAGCAGCCTTATGTATACAAGCAATAAGGCTACTTTTGGCTTTCACGAAAACCCAGCAGCATCCTTATGCAACAGGACTATATGGTCATCTGAGACATTTACAGGTTGAAGCCAGTTCACTTGTCCTTCTTCGACCTCTTTTGGTAGGAGCCGTCGTACCGACGTATGTGTTCCGACAGTATTCAACCGTGTACACTAAAATTAAAAGCCTATTCACAATTGGAGATTTTCGATAGAGAACCTATAGACCGGGTCGTCAGTAAGAAGTGCTTCAGCAGTGTATCAGCACAGGGGTTTAACATTTCGGCCGCGTGCCTGCATGCTTGACAGTATTTCGCATAATGCATGCAGTATTTTGCATAATGTTCGCATACTGGCAGTGCGATTCATATGGGGCCACGGTATAGAAGTCTCGAGAGCAATCAGTCAAATGGAAAATTGAATACAAAGAAACAAGAGTAGAAATTGACATTTTTTAGCTACACGAGAATTATATCAACTGCTTCACTTTCGATCAAGAGCATTCAGAATATGAATACTATTAGCCTAAACATTGTTCTCACTCCTGGAGATTGGATCAATGATGCATTTTTAATATTCCCATTGATGGAAGTGCGGGTGCCATCGTACGGAAAGTCTTTTCAGTTTAGGTGAATAAGTGCGCTATAGTAACATGAAAACTTTCATTTTACCATTTCTTCCATGAATTATTTTTGATACCTAACATAAGAGAATATTTTATGAGTATTTATTTTTAAATATGAATAAAAAAGCACCTAATATTTTATCTCGCTTGACGAAAGCAAGATTGCAACGGAGGGACGTTGATGTTGTACGGGTGGAACATATTCTATACTCACACTGTTTGACTTAGACACGTTTGTGCGCAGGCTATTGCATATGATAGGATAAGAGGGAAAGGGCTAAGCTCCTCTGCGCTTGTTAGCCTTGCAAGAGAATAAAATTTAGTGTAAATTCACGACTCCTGTGTATTTGTTTCTAAACAGAAAAAGGGGGCTCAACTCCACGGATATTTATATCCATGTTTCAGTATAAAATTCAAGACGATCTTGAGCATTCAATTTCAAGCCAACAGTAGATGAAGAAATTAAATCATGTGAACAGATAATATGAAGAACAAAGTCAAATTTAGATAATTACAAAACAACATAGGGAATTCTATACGTAGTACATGTACGTTACGTAGAGGGAGACAGAGACCTGAATCGAAAAAGATAAAATTGGCCTCTTCAAAGCACAATCCATTCCTAATTCCAGATTATTGGGCGTCATCACAATGCAAGCTTATTTCAATGCCAGGTTTCTTGTAGAACTAAATTAAGTTGCATTGAAAAAATAATTCTGATGCAATGCATGAATTTATCAAGTCGACAAGAGAGATAACCCGGATTTGCTCTGCAAGAAATTACAGCTTATTAAATTAGAGTCGTGTAAATTTCATATTAAATCTAAAGCTCGTTGAAAACATCTAAATCAAAACTGAGGAACGCAAATCAAACTTTAAAGTCAATTTATGCCCAAACAATTGATGCTTAAACATGCTACGTAGAGTGTGAATACTCAAAGAAAACAACTAAAAAATGCAACGGACTCTAGAATTTCCTATAAAAACATCATCTTATTCAGCTCTAGCAACGCGAAAAATAAACCAGAGCGGCACAGCAGAGACCTCTTGCTAATTGGCTGCTTTCAAGGGGCATGTCGAGCTGCGAGGCAGGGGATTGGCTGGCGAGCGGCCTCAGCGAGGGGTGTGAGCGCAGAAGAGGTTGGTCGCCAACACTGAGTCTCTCACGACCCACTCGTGCACTACGAGTTCTCAATGACGGCGATTTGATCGCGGGTTTCCCCAGTCCTTGCAAAGCGTGAACATATGCCAATACTCAAATTGAGGCTACGTTTGTAAAGTAATAGGTCAAAATGGAGACTTCCGCCGCAAGCTCGTGTAAGTTTCTAATAGGTCGAACTATGTAACGAGCTTAAATACAAACCTGCATTATTGCTTACCACGGGTCAAATTTTGGACGAACTCGTGAAAACGTCAGCGGTTATCAGATGGTGTAATTGTGCCAGACTCAATACCTACCGAATAATGTCCAGAATAGTAGCGGACTATGCGAGACGTTCTAGGAACGCAAGTAGTTATGTGTTAATTTAAAAATACAATACAATGTATTTTTTTTCAAAGGAGATTTCTAAATCTTAACTGCTTGGAATACAATACAGCAATCACTCACAATCATCTTCCTCGATGTTTTGAGGTTCGTGTAAATCTTAGAAATTTTCGTTGAACTTATAATCTTAATATTAAATCAGCTAACAGCTAACACAATCTAACAAACAGTTACGATCATTTTCCTCGTTTTTTTAAAGCTCATGCACGTAATTTAGACCTCGGTTAAACTTTCAGTTTATCTCGCGAGCTCCATGCAACAGACCGCGCCTGAACACAGTCCTGCTGGCAGCCTCACTAATTCAAGTTCAAATAATAACTCCAGTTTTTTGCAGCAGCTCGTCTGCCAAGTCTAGGGCCCTCTACGGACCCCCTATACACAAGCTCCCCTCAACGGGGGCGCTTTGGTTGACGATACTCTCGATATTTTTTACAAATGAGCCCTATGTAGTACGTGTTTTTGGTTCGTATTAAAACATATATGTATATTTACATACATATCAGACTTTAGTTGTGCTGGGATGCCGTTCGTATGCCTCGTTCAAAATGAAATTCGTACAAAAATATTCATTTAAAATTATTCTTAGTTCCATTTTAACGTAAAATGATTCTTGAACAGTCATTTAAAATATTAACCGAAACATAATGGCTCATGTGAATTGTTGCCTTAGAACAGAACTGTTCGACGAAAGGATAGTAACACTCTTCATTTGTTTGATATATGTTTTTGAAGAGAAAATTGTCCGCTCATGCATAGCTCGCTGGTTGTAATGAAGAGCTATTTCTGCTGTAACGCCTCTTGGTTTCGCTGCGACGCAGATGTTAGACCGCTTTCGTTAGGAGTCAGCTAGTAAAGATGTCTGATTGGCATCCAAGTAGATTTCCAGTGAACTCAAATAGAGAGACATAGGTGCGGTTTGTTCAGAGGTATTAGTAGTGATGTTCACCACGACTTTTCCGACGTGGCTCAGTCTACCTACAGTATTTCAGAGAGCCCTGGTTACGGCGGCTGTGGGTAGGTTTCTTACGGTTAGATATTACGGTCATTATTACATACTTTCTAAGAGACTAGAAATACGGTCAGATAGTACGGTCATTATTCAATATTTTATCTCGCAATTTAGTTTAGATTGTGAGGTAATTATGCCCTATCTGGTAAGAGCGCAACCGTACGGCCGGCTAGCGTAGTGACAACAACCAACAGCCACTCGTAACCACACTAGAAACACTTGTATGTAAATAAAGCTCCAAGCCATCATTTGTAAAAATTATCGCAAGAAAATAAAATTTTCATGGGGATAAATGAAACTGTTAGGAATGTTCAAAAGTGACATTAAAACTATTTGAAAATAGATGAATTTTCAGCTCTTATTCCTGCTTCCATGAGGATATCACTTCCCGTCTGCGGAATACCTGGAGTGATACAAATTTCACAAAATAATTCTGTAGCGTTTCAGAAAATTTTCATTAAATGCCATTAAAAAATATAGAATACTTGCACTTGTCATATGTGCTATCGCGGTAGCCACATGTATAATACATGTACTTGTGGCTGACATACCAGTGGTCATATGTCAAAATTGCTTGCAGATGTCACAATATACGAAAAAAAGATGCTGTTTCCAGAGTCGGTTCGTCTTGAAACAAAGGGAACAATTACCATGATGCACAAAAAAGGTCAATGAACAATAATGGAAAAGTGTAATTTGAAGAAATATTAGTTCATTGATGATAAAAATAGAATGCCATATAAGGAAAAAAATCTGAATTTAATATTGAGTATCTGATTAATAATAAATTTTATTGATCCCATAATTATTGATTAAACTATATTAAGTATCTGATTAACAATAAAATCAAAATAAGCGTTTGATTAAAAAAAACTCTATCGTCCTTGAGACTATTGATAAAACTATTTGAAGTACCTGATCCATAATATAATTGTAGTATATAAAATTTCTGATGAAATGATACTGAGTGTCATATCAATGATAAAATTACTTGTTACTGAGTCTCTGCCCAATAGTGAAATTGTATTGAGTGTCTGAATAATAATGAATTTCCTGCACCAGCCCGTCATCGAGGCCGACATGCAGAATTGATTTCAACACTAGTCGAGGTAGCGACACTTCAATCATGATGGGACTATATTTCTTCTAAAAATAAATCGTATTTTCTCAGCGGAGATGGATATAACCTCTCTCTCTGATGGTCTGACGGGCACTGAGTGTGACCCAAACCTTTAGATAAATGATTGTATTCACGACAGTCTTCCTTACTGTTAGACTATTTCATTCTTACATCTAAATTACTGCCAACTTAAAATCTTGCATTTAAACGCTGTTATTGACAACAACCGATAATCTTTACTCTTCTTTTCCCACAGCAATAATTGTATTTCTCGCGTTTGTTAATCATACAGTAGCTCCAGTCACGAAAATTGTGCTAGCGTGAAACTTGTTAGCCAGTTAGCATCGTGACGAGCACTCAACATGTTAATGAGTGTTTATCAATGATTTCCATATCGTCCAATAATTTAGGCAGCGATGAAATAAAAAATATTTTAAAGACCTTTAATATTTTTCCCAAAAATATAAAATACTTTTCCCGTCCGCGTGACAAGTAGTGACATTCCATACAAATTAAAACAGCATCTTAATGAACGCTCAACATGTTACTGAGTTTAATGTATGCGTTACATATCATGCAATAATTAAGGTGACAATGTAATGAATAGCCACAATTTTAAATAGCCCCCCTGCCCATAAATCAGGCTCCGAACACAAGTGTTGGGGGGAGCGAGACGTCTACTGCGGGGCGCCGCAGTCACGGGTGACGTCACATGTCTGCCTGGCGACTCCACAAGTCGTCGACATTACCACCCCAACGGAGACCCACCACGGATTCTCATCACAGGTTAGCTTTTGTTTTAAGTTCTAACACAATCCAAGGAGCGCAACTATACATCGATTCTCCAAAAACAGGTTGCCCTAGAAGCCTAGTGACTCGTTTGGGTTGCCCTAGTGACCCAAGTCGCGTGTCTCCCGAGTCCAGTTCAGTATTTAGCGTTTCAGGTTTGACTGCAGTGAGCTGTGTCAAACGTAAATTCTTTGACGTGAATAAACGTTTCAATTATCTCAAAACCGCGCCGATTTAGCGGCGTGTCCATATTAGTGACAGTGTTGTTTATCGGGTTACGAGTACGGGAGTCATAAGTTGGGACTCAAGGTTCGAATCCCGGCTGGGGCGAAAGGGTTTTCATGGAGCCACGGAATGCCCCCTTGAAAAAGGAAGCCTGCTCCCATCCCTCACGCGTCAGTACTGATGAGTCATTGAAAACCCAGCGATAAAAGAGTTGGCAAAAAGTCACAGAGGGTTGCAATATGTGGTCATTATGCTACTAATAGTTTTTTTCATGTACGTTATAGATCATTACTTGAGAATTAATTATGGAGAAGCATAGCGTCTCACAACGTACTTAAGTTGTTGAATTCTTCAATCAACGTCAATTATTCGAAGAGCATATCGCCACAATTGGGCACACAATCCAGCGCATGGGTCGTCATTTTGAAGGACAAGGAGCAGTAAATGATCATCCACTCAAACACATTCCGGGCGACGTGGGAAGTCACGAACTTCGCGGCGACGAGCTCTCCTCGCCCTCAACCTTTCTCCTTACACGGTACAGTTTGGGTGACCGTTGAAATCCCAAGATTAAGAATGAAATCAGGACATTAAACCGAAACCGGTAAAACCTCGAAGCTGTCATGGAGCACGTTTTGGAGCATGTCTTGGAGTACGTCTTAGGCATGCCTTGGATCATGTCTTGGATCATGTCTTGGAGCATGTGTGCATGTGTGCGGATGTGCGAAAATGGATGCCATTTAACACACGTCATATTTAAAACATGAATGATTTCTCAGTTTTGTAACTTTGTAAAAATAAATTTCCACAAATTTCTCATATTGTGTTTAAAGTTCAATAACTCTAGTTACCAAAATAAAGAAGCTATCAAATTTCAAAGCTCCTCAGTAACTTTTGGGCCACTTTGGAAATAGTAAAGTTTGAATTAATGAAGTTTAAGTGGCTCTTACAACACATGATCTCTTTGTAAGTCGCCAACAGCGAGTGAAGACAATTTATATACATAGACATATGCATTGATGGTCTCAAAACTTTCAGAATCGGTCATGTATTCTACCGCTTGGCATGAGCTTTGGTAACAACCGGCAAAAACGGTTACCTTTTCCTGCACGATCTTATTTGAATGTTGAATGAAAAAAATTCCTATGTAATGGTGGCAGGAAACGCTACGTCAGTTAGAAAACTGCATCTGGAACTATAGAATTATTCTCAGTAAAGGTGAACTCCTTGACTCTCCACGATCGAAGGTTAGCCCTCGCCTGCCCGCACGATGCGCCAAGTCTGGCACGGACTGAAATATGTAACCATTGGATCGCACTGAAAATGTTTTCGTTGCGATAGCGGTTTATTGCTGATGTGATTATAAACCATGTTGTAACAAGCGCGTTCATGGCCGTTATTTTCACCTCGGGTCTTGGTTGAAATCAAGAAGCAAAAGGCCCTTCACACCATCAGTCAATGTCTAAAGACAGTGTCGAAATCAAAGTTAGCATTCGATACCCATTGGGTGTCTCTGGACTCTGTCTTCAGACATAGACTGATAGTATGAAGGGCCCTTGAAGTGTTGCAATAATTCATGCAGTGAAGGGCCATTATATGTACCTTCCCCCTCTCAGGAAGCTTAGGGCAGCTTGGCACAGGACTGGCCGCGTTGCTGAGGGAGAAGTACGGTCAGGAAAACGTCATCATGTCTGACATAATCAAACCCACCAAAGAAACTTGGAAGTCTGGCCCTTATGTGTTCGCGGACATCCTCGACTTCAAATGCCTGCAGGAGATCGTGGTCAGCTACAGGATAGACTGGCTGGTCCACTTCTCTGCGCTGCTCTCGGCCATCGGCGAGCAGAACGTGCCCCTCGCCATCAGGTGTGTGTATCGAGAGAATAAAATTTTAGTTCTAGAATTCATTCATAAAATTTATAACTATAACTTAGACTTAGAATTTATATCTATAATTTAGATGTGGATTTCATATCTAGAATTTATATCCAGCACGTACCGTTCGCCGTTAGATGCGTGTATTTAAAGAATGTAAACTTATTTCAAGTTAAAGGGATGGCTGTTTTTGTTCATCAACTCGTGAATATAAACGGAGGAAGTACGGTGGGAAAGGTTTTCCAAAATTGCCATTTCACCTGGAGCACTGAACGTTCCTAATTCTTTTTTTAAATTTAATCCGCCGTTGGATCCACCAAAGCATGATAGAAGAAATCGGTATTTAAGTCCAAAATACCAGTTTGATGATGAAACAAAAAGAAAAATTGTAGCATCTCAAGATAGAACTTGATTAAGATGACCTTCATAACTATTACAATTCCAGTTTGAGCAGCGAACCAAGTTTGACGATGTGGCAGTAAGTACCGAGGTATAAAATCACATCTCGTGTTCTAAAACATGAAAATTCAACCACAAATCCAATTCTACTCTTCAGCTCAATAATAATATATAATAAATTCCAATTCAATATTCAGCTCGCGAGAGCTTCCTAATTTTTTCTTTCTCCATAGAAATAAATATAGATATGTACACTTTAGAATACGGTTTCTAGGATACCCTAGAAGTCCTAGAACTTATTCGGGCCAGAGGTAGCTATAGTTACAAATGTTATTTGTTCAAGAAATTCTTGTCTGTGGTTTAAATTCAGCTAACTCCCGTGATAATAAATGTTTTAAATTGTCTAAATTGTTTAGTCGCGCTAGAAGCCGTGTAGCGGTACAGTTAGAGACGCGACGAGAGGGACTGTTGGCCCGCAGCCACAGCGACAGTTCAGGGCTGCGCTAAAACGCGTTTCAAAAATAGCTTCATGGGCACACTTCTCTAAATAGTAAATAGAGCGGCAGCGGAGCTTTAAGGGGTTATTCGCTCGACACTGACCTCCATATGAATCAAACGCCGCTGTAGAGCTCGCGACTGCCGAACTAGAGAGACACAAGCACACACTTACCTGGAGAGAGAATTATTTGAGTTTCTTCAGTATTTTGGTCCCACAGGATGGAATCGAAGGGTGTTCGCATCGACGCTCTCGTTCTGAGTGGATGTGCTTTGAATAATAGACTGAAGTTTGTGGAAAAATAAAGTACATAGATTGAATTTTATGCTTGTATGTCGTAGGACAATTGTTTGGCTCCACCAATGACTGTTGCCACAGACCAATTGCAAGGAGTTAAAGCAATTTTTTCTTCTGGTAATTAACTTTTTCTTTCTGTTGATAGGCTTTACCCCCAAACGTTTTCTTGAATCAAACAATGTTTTTATGAACTGCAGTTTTCCAACCCTCAAGTTTTCCGCGGTGGTTATCCACATAAATCATCGTCCCGTCTACAGTCGCTCTCGAGCGTAACTCAATTTAACAGAAAATTAATGAGAACAAAAGTAATTTAACGCTTTAAGATTCTCTAACGACTGCATTTTCCCTTATGATGTCCAAGTCCTAGTAATAATATCATTGGAGATACAGCTTCTTGATCGAGATTCGTCCTTCACTGGTAAAGCTAATACTGCCGCTGAGCCCAATGCCATACGAGCAGTTCTGAAGCTACACCACCTTGTGCAGGGTAAACATTGAAGGCATGCACAACATCATGGAGCTGAGCAAGCAGTACGACCTCAGGGTGTTCGTACCGTCCACAATCGGCGCCTTCGGACCAGACTCCCCTCGGGACTTCACTCCCAACATCGCAGTCCAGAGACCGCGGACCATTTATGGAGTCTCCAAGGTGCGTGCGGCTGTGGTCCTACGAGGTCTTCTTCTCAACCCTGCGTGGCACACATTTTTGATTCGAATTTTAAAACGTAAATGTCTGCATAAACACCTGCCTTTAGGTACGCTCGGATGATGTATGTTTTGTTTTTAGAAATGTTTTTGTGTGGGAGAAGAAATGTTCCTTTTAACGTTCGTTGGTTCAATTTCGATTGAAAATGATTCTTGAACAACCGTTTTAAACATTTGCTGAGCCATAGAGTTAATATATTGCTAAGTGAGAGCAACACTGTCCTATAAAAGGTTGAAATTCCCATCTCCTATCGTCATCAGAGATTCATATTAACATAAATAATTGAATTATGATATAACACATGAAATAATTGGAGAATAATACATCACATGAAATAGTTGAATAATGAAACGTAATATGAAACAATTAAAGAATGATACATAAGATGAAATAATTGAAGAATGATATGACACAGGAAATAATTGAAGAATTATATAACGCATGATACAACACCTGAAATGTTTGAAAAATGGTACAACGCGAGAAGCAGATGGTGTCTGGGAGCGTAGAGCAGAGGTCCATTGCATGACGGCCAGTACATGTGATATTGAGCGACTCAGTGTTGAAAAAGGTCGGTCACTACATACGAAATGAAGCTATGAGACGAACTGAAATCCCTAATTTAATCCACATTACACTTATAGTTCGCTCCCAGTGTGAAAATTGAAGAAAAGACTTTAAAGATTCATTTTTTAGTTTATTAAAGTTATAATTATTATTGCTAGATGATTAGCTTAGGCTCCCCAGCTGCATTAACGGAGATCTCAAAGAGAACAAAAAGAAGGGACCATTCAGCATGGACTGCAGGGAGCGTGGAATCTATTATTCTATGCACAGGTGTGTTCCCACACAGAGTCCCCTGCACATAAAAAAACGATCGTTAAGAAGGGAGAGCAAAAAATATGAAGAATAATCTTCAAAAAGGCATGAAAATGAAAACAACTGAAGTGGTCACGAAAAATAGTAATTCCGAAGGAAAAAAATAGTCTTACCATTGGGTTTTCAATGCTTTACAACTACTGGGCGTGGTGAAGGATGTAAGGAATGTATGGTTTAAGCTTCCTTTTCCAAGGGAAGTACTCCCTGGTTACGTGAAATTCCATGCCTGAGCCGGGATTCGAACACTAACGTCCCAGCTAAAAGGCTATCACGCTAACCAGTACGCCATGGAGCATACCAAACCCTACAGCGCTCCCTGGGGACGCCCGTCCCTAAAGCATACGATAGGCAAACCTAACTCACCTAGCCCCACTACCTACCGTATGCTCCCTGAGGGGTGTTATAATTCTTGTTTCGGGCAATATCTGGACAGTTCAAATAGGGAATAAGTTTTTTCATGTGACTGAACATCTGATCTGACCGCATTCTGGGTTTAATTCCAGTTGATTCTACTTTGTATAGTAATAGTAAAATTTAGTTATTAGTAAAAACGTTATTTATAACATGCGTTGTGTTGCATTAAACTTAATCGGAATGAACGATTTTTTTATATTTTTTTTTACAAATTGACACAGCGAGAAGGTCTATGGTGAACGAGGGAAGGTCTAAAGATGAGGCTGGGATGAAACAAAGGGTTCTCACATTAATCAGTACTCACAAATAAATAACATTACTTCATCCAACATCCCTCACATTAAACAATCAAACATTTCTTACAATATTCAATACTTCATCACTTAGTCTTCATTTTAATTAATACTTCAGAAAGCAATCCTTTCATCAATTAAAACTTCAGTAAGCATGTTTCACATCAGTGAACACTTTACGAAGCAATCCTCACATCAATGAACGCTTCACGAAGCAATCCTCATATCAATGAACACTTCACGAAGCCATAATCACATCAATGAACACTTCCCGAAGCAATCCCAACATCCATCAACATTTCACCCAGCAATCCTCGCATCAATGAACACTTCACGATGCAGTCCTCTTGTCAATTAACATTTCATCCAGCAATCCTCACACCAATGAACACTTCACGATGCAGTCCACACGTCAATCAACATTTCATTAAGCAATCCTCGCGTGAGTCAACACTTCACGAATCAATTCTCTGCCACTGCTGCAACACCAGGTTCACGCAGAGCTGCTCGGCGAATATTACCACCACAAGTTCGGCCTGGACTTCAGATGCCTGCGGTTCCCCGGCGTGATATCAGCGGACACTCAGCCCGGGGGCGGGACAACGGGTGAGCGACAGTCTTCGTTAGGACGGTAGCTAATGTTCCCATTGAAGAACGTTAACAGTATTGCGATTGTACAACATTTCAACAGTGCATGTTTCGAGAGTACAACTTGAACGATGTGAATGAAGTCTTAAACTTTTCCTAATATAATAATATTATTCTGTCTGATGATGTACTTTTCTCTACTTAATTAATTTACTGGTAGCGAGGTGCCGAGTGG
>VOMN01115440.1:0-57606 GCA_014899125.1 Orchestia grillus
TCGCACTTACAACAAATATAAGAGAATGTCATTATACTTTGAGCTAAGTGGTGCTTTGAATTTTTTTTCTATATTTCACATAACTTACCAAAACCAAGTTTTCACCACGAAGTCTGTCAGAACAAGTGGTGGATTGTAATGGATTATTGCTTAGAATGGTTTTCTTTCAGTGACGTACCAAAATTGGATATTTAAATTTAAGCCCTCATGTAAATGGCAGTATTCTCCTTTTAATTTTTTCTAATATCAATCATATTGACACCTGGCAACAAGTGTTGAGCATCAAATGGCACACGAATGTACAGTCAGTGCTGAAATGTGTCTTGTACCATATTGTAGACTGATTTTTTGGATATTTTCCTTGGATGAGATATTTCTCCTGATTATCAGCTTTTGAGTGGCATACTTGACCTTTTCTGATTGTTTGTAAAATACGAAATCTGTTTTTTAGCTTTTGATTATTTTTACATACCTGTGTGGACTGTGTTGTTACCAAATTAAATGAAGTATTTTTGTAATATTTTTCAGAACCTTTTTTAAATGTTTTTCCTCTCCTACTATTACTATTTCCATACTATTAGCTGCCACAGAGGCCAGAGTAGGTAGTATCAGAGAGGCGAATCTATATTCTTAAGGTCTTCAGGTAAGATGGCTCTTTTATTTAATTTTTTTTCCGTGTCACTGTTTTCATTTATCTGATTTAATTATAAAGTTGCTCACCAAAGAAAGATTTTCATTCTTGTTCTTAAATGTCTTCTTTGTGCTTAGATTTCAGTGTTGGAACTTCTTTTTTCTCGTTGCCGTCGTGCTGAAACCTGTATTTTTTGACAGAGGCAGTGATGGGCGCAGCAGTGAAAGTGGAGGCGGTGGAGGTGGAGGGGGAAGCCTCTCTGACTATAGTCCACCTGCCACCAACAGGGCACAGAGAAACTCTCAGGTAATTGGTAGTGAAGGGAATTTCGTTTGTGTGCAATCCTGATGGGTGTTACTTGCATGCGGGTCTCTCCATCTTCTGCTTACATCGGCCATTTTCACAGTATTTCTCGTCAGCAGAGCATCACTGTGAGCCATAATTGTGGCCTGAGATGTTGATGTGATATTTGGATTACCACCTACCATACCACGCCGTGACACGAGCCTCTAGTGGTAATACGCCTTCCATCAACAGCATTGGAAGCTCTAACATTGTTTTAGTTCACTACATTTATGTGGATTACAGAAGACCACCACTAATCCTTTTGTTACAAAATAGCTACACCATCTTCCCATCAACAGCGGTCAATGCACACACCTTACTTAGTTCACCTCATTAATAAGCGTTTGCTACCACCATCACTGATCCTTCGATTAGGGATCCTTGGTACCGAACAGTCGCTCAATGACGGCACCAGCGCCCAAACCTTGCTTAGGCTCACCGCGTTTATGAATGTCCACTACGCAGGTTACTAATTTTTCACTTACAGAAGAGCACAGCAGCAACCAGAGAGAAACAAAGCATACTTTAATTCAGGACATTGATAAGTAGATTACACTCGACCATCACTACCCTTACATTACAGAACAGCTACAGCAGCCCTGAAAGAGAATACGCCCCCCAGGCACCGCAGTCGAGACCGCAGGTGGCGTACGATGAGGACGAAGAAGACCAGCCGAGCAACGTGTCCCCGACGCGCCGCACCTCACAATATGCAGCTCAGCCGTCGCCCTCTGCTCAGGTACTGGCCTCGAGTGAAGCCTACACTTCACTGCTGTGGCTCAGATGTGTTGTTTCGTCTTGTAGAATGGAACTTAAAGTTTATTTTATTTTACCCGCCATGATTTTGTCAGGTGATTCATCACGTTCGAACTGTTCGTTTTCTACGAATGACTTTTTGTTTTGTGCTTATGGCTAAGCTTTCTTATGCCACTAAATCTCTTTTTATATCTCCATCGTCCTGTCACCTTTAGTGAACATATCTTAGGTTCTTCTTTTACCACATAACTTTCACAGTCTGCCATGGTCTTCTCAGCCCTATGCAACACATCCGTCCAAGGGCTCATTAAGCCAAGAAAGACACTTGTCTCATTAGAGTGGTTAGAACTTTTCTGGGTGACCAAAGAAATGGTAACGTTGAAGTTTTGGGATTGGATTCTGTGTCTGAGAGAAGATGTGCTGTTAACTTCACTATGAATGATATTGAATTTTTAACAGAAGTCAACAGTCGATTGTACTAAACATTGGCAGTCAATTTTTTTCATATTGCAAGATGACGCAAAATCCTGCAACAAATACTTTTTATTATATGCACACAGAAAACGAATTGAAAAACATGAAATTTGTTTGGCCAGGTTCACAATAGTCTTTAGATAATATATGTAAAATGCCATTCAATAAATCCTCCTCTCCTTTTCACTACCTGTTACAACCTCTTTGGCATTCCTTCACTGCTCCACACACCACATCCATCGGTAATTTTGTCCATTCTCGCTTCAGTGATCGTTTAACGCTGCCACTGTTGAATGAAGTTTTCAGCGCACATTCCTTTCCAAATCAGACCACACACAGAAGTCCATTGGATTCAGATCAGGGCTCAAAGGATGCCATTCCTCTTCGGCTTAGAAGTCCGGAACATGTCCTCGAGTCATCCTTGTGCTCGTTTGGAAGTGGGAGAGTCCCGTCTCTTTCAGCTACGCGACGATAGATTCTTTCGATACACCGAGCACTATAGCCGTTTTCCTCATGAACTTTCTGACAATTTCTTGCAAATTTCGAGGCAATCTTCTTCTTGATTTTGCTGGTTTGTTGCTGTGCTGTTTTTTGACGATCACTTCTGTGCGATCTTTTACGCCACTGGTCTCTTTGTAGCTTTGGATCGTTGGATATACGAAATTACGCAAAGTTTTTCTGGAAATTTGAGCGCTTTCTAAACTTCAGTTGCAGACTTTCCTACCCGGTGAAGCTCAACGGAAGCTGACCTTCCTTTGACTTTCCACTGCCGTACTGGAATAATGATTTAGGGGAGTAATTTTTACCCTGTGTCGAAATTGACACTAAAAGCCAATAAATCTGAAAATATTTGAAGTGTTACCTTACAGTGTAGTACTTTACGTAGTTGAAAAAAAATTTGCTGCAGGGTTGTTGTCACCCTGTACAATAGTAATACTTGTTTCCGTTATGTTCAGTATTACTTCAGATAAGCATGCATTATTTGCTATCGTTGCAAAATGCGAAGGTGATCGAAGTGCTGTCTTACTTCTCAAGTCATAACATGCTCTTTGTACTGCAAGCATTAAATTGTTCCCGGTGAAATTAAGGAAGCTTTAAATCTAATCTGCTATCATTCCTTGTTTCATGTACCCATATTTTGTGCTGCTAAGGGAGAGTTTGACAAGTAGTTTAATGTGTGCTAGAGAAATTAGCTATAAATTAGACTTTGAGGAACATTTTGTTTTCATTATGGTATGTCTTACGGGAAATCAGACTTTGGTGCAGAGGAGTGGGAGTAACAAAATTCAAGCCTTGCCACTCGCTTTAACGCTGGTCCAATTTTATCCCTTAAGTAATTAATTCGAGACTGCCGGTGTTGCATTCACATGGTCTGTGCAACCGACAGTGGCCGTGTGACTGCAGCAACCACAGCCTCAAATATTCTAGGGAGGTTTCGTTATTGGGTTTAGTCGTCCATGTGTACAGCTGTGAATGATTGCGTTTGTAGGCAAAGTTTTATTGTGGTAGCTCGAAATTTGTCTGCATTTCCATCCGCTGGAATTTCTCTTTAAAAGATTCTCTTAAACTGTATGTCAAGCCTTCTTGCATTTGGAATACAGAGGTTGTTACGTCCCAATTGAGATGTGAATGTTTCTAAGGCCGTTGATACTCTTAGAATTTTTCATTGCGATGTTAGAATTTATTTCTGCTCTCGACTATTGCTCCCATGAAATGCTTAAAACACTTAATTGTCGTGCACAGTATTAGTGTAATTTTTTTACAGATCTTGAAGTATTTGCAATACGCAAACAGTATCTTTTAAGTGATCTCTTTTTGTATTTGAAATCGCTCTTACAGCTCGTATCACTTCGGAATGCTCTGTATTTTACGTCTAACTTCACAGTTCATTGATTCTTGGTCACATTACTGATCACTTAGCATATAAAACTACATTATTGAGAGACTTACTCTATGGATGTATTATCTCTGTAAAAAATGCATATTTAGAATGAATTAATCTAGTCAGCTTGTAAGGGTCAAGTATGAATGTGGTGAAGCGTCTATTGTCTCTTGAGTGCGAGTAGTAACAGGATTACGTACGCAATGCCGTACCCTGGCCTTCATGGTGTCCAGTACGAGTCCTACGATATTATCTTTATTACTTGAGCGTCTCACGAGAAAATGAGGTTCATGATTTTCTGCGTCCGCGCTTTGGATCATGTCAGTCAATTTTGTGTTAGTTATAAATACACGGGAACATTTCGAGCTGTATGGGGTAAAGTATAGCTTGTATAGCCTGGACTTGGGCTAGACTTGTAGTAAATTTAAACAAAGGCTTATGGTTATTATGAAGCCTTTGGTCGGTTAAATGTCGTGTGCGACCCCATTTCGAAATTTGGAAAGAAAGAGAGAGTGCTTGTGTATATCATTCTTGCTGCTGATTCATACGTAACTCAGTCCAGTACAGGTATATATAATACCAAACACTTGAACTCAGATCTATGGGCACACACGTGATGTTTTGAACTTGCCGTGCGATCTTGCTTGTCAATAACCACAACCTGACCTGCCGGCCCGCACCAGTCCTCTGCTAGAAAGTCTTCCTCTGAGCACCGCAACAACAGACCTCTCAGTCTTCCATCGGGACAACTGCCCTCGCACGCCTCGAGACCAACATCCAACGGGTCCATTTTGGGACACCTGCTTAGCGGGGGCGGGTCTCGCCCCTCTTCATCCATCGGCCGTCCCATGTCTCCCATGGTGCCTACAAGCCACGCTATGTCGCCACGTCACATCATGTCACCTGTGCCGTCCGTTTCTAACAACAATTCTGGGTTCATGTCATCCAATTCGAGCGACTTCGTGTCGTCGAGCAGCAGCAACACCGCAGGGTACATGTCTCCCATCCCACCGTCCAGCGTGAACGACCCTGGTTTTATGTCGCCGTCGAGTGGCACCACGAGTGGGTTTGTTTCATCGAGCGGGAATAATTCCGGGTACATGTCACCCATCGCGCCCTCTAGCGGGACCCCTAATGGGTTCATGTCCCCTGTGCCCTCTTCCTGCACCTCCCCCGAGCCTGTGGACTCGAGGGGCACCAGGTCTAGGAGGACTAATTACAGGAAGGTACTCGGAGTTGCACTCTGTTTTGCTTTCAAGTCTTTGGGGTGTACAGCAAGATTTTCCGTGAAAAATACGTCTTCGTGTATTAATGGTCCTGAGTGGTTTACCATCCTCTCTTCAGTGTCGAATTTTTCGATTCCTGTGTATGAATAATAAATAAATCCTGTATTACTTACTTTTCATTGCTAATTTCACGAACATTCATAGCCATGACTGACTCCTCAAATCCAATGTAATATAATCTTGAAGTCTTTTCTGATCATGTCCTAGTATCATAATTTGCGCTGTAAACGTAGATTTATTCTTTTGTTTCTGTGCGTTGGATGTAGTAGTTATTCGTTAGTTCACACTATTTTGTCCGTGCGTGTTGAGAAGATTGTAGTTTACTCTACTACCCGATTGTCAATTTATTTTATATGATCTAGTTTAATTTTACGGACGGGACTGATCTATGTACTTTTCCTTCAGTCTTCAGATGTATTTTGTATATCTGAATGTTTAAACGTGTTTCGAATTTGAACCAAATTCTAATAATTTAACCGTGATGTAATTCTCTGTATAAAATCCCCGATTGTTGCACGTCTCAAAAACGTGCAATTCTCTTCGGAGAACTCTTGTGTAATTAGTTGTGGTTGCGATGTGGTTTTCTTAGTCCTATGTTGAGAGTGTTAACACTGTGTGTTTTCCTCCTTTGTTAAATCAATCCTTGATATTTCATTATTTGACCGATTTTCTGTGTCTCATGCTTATTTTTTTCCACCAGGTATGTGTGAATTTTGCCGTTCATGTATTTCAATTTTATGTTTGCGTCAGAAAGGTGACTTACAATTTAAAGTTTGTGTCGTAGCAGGGAGTACCTATTTAATAAAATGTTACCGTCCAAGTTGCATTGACGGTCGTTTGATATGTACATTATTTGTTATAATAGTATTGCGTGTAAAGTGCTTGGCCACTTCAGACCAAATTAACTACATGTAGCAGACTAGTGCGTGGCCACTTCAGGCCAAATTAACTACATGTAGCAGACTAGTGCTTGGCTACTTCAGACCAAATTAACTACATGTAGCAGACTAGTGCTTGGCCACTTCAGGCCAAATTAACTACATGTAGCAGACTAGTGCTTGGCCACTTCAGGCCAACCTAACTACATGTAGCAGACTAGTGCTTGGCCACTTCAGGCCAAACTAACTACATGTAGCAGATTAGTGCGTGGCGACTTCAGGTTAAACTCGCTACTAACGTAGCACGTGCAGGGCCACGTTGCTTTACCTCCAGAAACAGCTTTTATCTGACATCATAACTTGCTTCACGCTTAGACGGTTCAAAGCGTCACGTGCAAAGCACCCCTAGGGAACGAAAACAATTTGTTTACGGGCACATAAGTGCGATCTGATCAGCTGGTATACTTGAGCGTCGATAGTGCGCTAATATTTTTTGTGCGGAATTTCTAAATTGGCAACTTCGCAATACTTGTGCGGTCTCTGACCTTTTTGTCGGAGTGGGAAGTGTAGGTAGGTTATTGAGGGGCCTGCAGTAGGTGTGGGGGCGTGGTACCCCATTTTATAGAGGCACTTGGAGTGGGTGTGCAGTGAAGGGAGTGGGTACTCCCACATGATAGGGGGACCTCGAGGGGATGCGAGTGTTCGTATACTTCTTCCCCACGGGAGAGCACCGTGATTGCCTTTTGGTTTCTCCAAAGGTCATCCCCGCACCGAGTCCACAGCGCCTGTTGTCGAGTGTGCTGGATTTTTCTGTAGACCATTTCCCAGCTGCCTTTTATCTAGTATCCTTGTGTACTAACGGAGCAAGGGAATTTTCCTTGTAAGTTCGTATCTCCTTTTAACTCGTTGAGTTTAATGTAAACTCACGGTTACAGGTTTTAGGTTCATGCGCGTGATCCATCTTTTCTCTCCCATCCAAAAAAAGTGTAAATCTTCCCGAAAGGTGGAATTAAGAGGAAAAAGTACCAAGAACCAGGTAAGAAAGTCGAGTTTTAGATGCCACTCTCAGTAAGCATTATGTACGCGTTATTAATGAAGCCCAATATATTTCCATGGACTCATAGAACGGAGTGGCGAGTATGCCGCACGGTACAACGTCATATTACGGGCAGCAGCAGCAGTCAGGCAGCGGCGATGAGCGAGTGAGCCGCTCACTGCCCCCCAGCAGACGCACCTCGTACCAGCAGCACGGGCAGTACTACCAGGTCCTACCTACGTTCCTTACCAGTCTAACTTTGTCGTCGCTCTGCTCGTTATCAGCTCTCTGACTGCGACATCTACGCTTGGGCCGCCAAAATAACTCATAATTACAGATGCTCCGGCTGAAATGTTGGACCGGGTTGTGTCTTCATGCTGTCGCAGACGGTCTTTGATAGACAAAACGTCGGTTTCGGGCTTTGTTTTTATGCTGAAAACGACATGCTTTGTACCTGCTTCATACTTTGGATTAGGGTAGGAACGTTTTGCCTTTGAAGTGCTAAATCAACTACAGGCTTTATCTTTAAGCTGGGGTAGATGGCCTCTACATAGCTGTACTTGCTGGTGGTCATGAATTCTCTTCATTGCTCAGGATGTCTCCATGTTGGGGCTTGTGGTGTTGTAGTGGTGCTGTATTGTATACTAGATTGGAGAAATTGCTTCCATAACGCTGCTGCAATTATCTCGCTTTTCCCTGTAGTCATGACTGTGGTGCTTTGTTTACACTTCGGTTGATGGTGAAGCACGTGCATATGTCAAGGGTGTATGTCAACTTCTGGAGAGTAGAACTAACTGGACCTTGCAGTGATGGCTATAATTTCATGACCGAGTATCCGTTGGAATGCTTACTTGTGTTGTTTGTCTTCCTACTTGCTCGTGTATAATACCTTTGCTCTTTTATTCTATGATCTTTTTTACTATCGATAGAAATGTATATAGAGAGCATTCGATACGGCCACAGTAGCGATTATTTTTTTAATTCTGGCGTTCTAAGAAGCTCATCTATTTTGGTCTCGCTTGTCTATGTCTCGAAACATGGGTGCCTGTTTCCAACTGGTTCTTTACCATCTGTTTCTTTATACTAAGACTCATGAACATGAGCCTTTCTGAAAATATGCAGCTTCAGTTGTCGACATTTTTCTGCGCTACTCGTTACTCGATGTTTTAAATAAATGGGGATTGGAGATACATTTCATTCCTCTTTTTAGATAAAAACCGGTCGCAAACAGCTGATATTAATTTTAATGATACTGTGAAAAGGTATGAATTTCGAATTCGTACCAACCCCGTCAAAGTTGATCCAGTCTGGGTGACCGCCACGCCTCTGAAATGATCTCGTGCTGCTAACGCGAACCTGTATCGGAAATGGTCGATACCGCTCGCTTTTTTAAATAGTCATAGGTCAATTGTTGCGCCGTGTTTGTCCTTATATCTTAATTATTAATTCACGATGTATACAGAGTTTGCTCTTTGTAGAGGGCTTCATAAATCTTTTGAAATCTTCTCTATAAGTTTCTCATTAAATTGTCTTTTTTTTTCTATTTATTAAAAATCCCGCTTTTGATGGAATTTCACCATGAGGAGCCCGAGTCAGAGGGTTTGCTGGTGGTACCTGCGCACTGTACATCACACTTGCGCACCTCTATGACGTGCCAGTCGTTATCTGCTGTAGAACCAGCGACGAGCTCTCCATTTTGCTCTATTGGCCCTCTATTTTGCGCTATTTGCTCTCTATTTTGCTCTATTTGCTCTCTATCTTGCTCTATTTTACTCTATTTACTCTCTATTTTGGTGAGAGATCTCTGGGTTTCGGGTTTCACACAGACAATACTTGCCTGCCATTTCGTAGTCTTTGACTCGTACTACTTGTACTTGCCACGTATGCGCCGAGCGATCTTCCTCGCACGACCACCGTTGACATCATCTCTTCTTCTTCTTCTTGAAGTTTGCCTTCTGCAAGTGCTTACTAACCCCTGTTCCATGGCAGCTGTATCATTTCTATGTGTTACCTAGGCTGCTTCCATAAAGTAGACTGTTTTGCAGTTAAGTGTTCTTCACATGTGAAATTTTTACAAAATTTAATGCCCGAAAACTTAATGTATTAAATTTTCTGTCATCGGCGTTGGGTTATACATAGCTCAAGTTATATGTTGAACGAAATTTCTTATTTTACAACTCTCGTATATGAAGGAACTCATTAATATCTTTTTGGAAAAATCGATTCACTGGTTTCAAAAGTCCAACCGGTGAATTAATGTGTTCTTGTCTGAACAAGATAGTTCTGAAAACTTGATATTTTATTATCTCGAGCTGTTATTAATATCCTCAAAACATTTTGTTATCTCAAAACATTTTATTATCTCGAGCTATCCCTTAATACTAGAAGGACTAATGGGTCTAAGTGACCCATTTCGGAACTTAAAATTCACTTTAAAACTAGCGTCAATGAAGTTGAGTCTGAATAATTTAGAATATTTTATTTCCATTCTAATTCATTCATTCATGTGGCAAATAACTATCGATTATTTGATTATATAACTAATACAACAATTGCCTTTTTGGTCATTTGGACGGCTAGGTCGTACTGACCTATCCTCCTGTTCAGTATTCAATATGTTCATAATTATTAATGAATTACCTGTTTTTCTTCCTGCCTGTGGAAGTTTAGCATTGAGTGGTCCTCCAAAGAGATGTTGATCGTCAAAGGTACCCTGAGCAGACGTGTGCAGTCAGGTTTAGCAGCACAGACTGTGAGAATTTGTTAAAGGCAATAATTTCACAAACCATCGTGGTTTTGTGTATCTTTGTGCTACTGACCCACTTACGTTGCTCTAAAAATCCAAGTTTTCTGTTGTATTTTTTCAGGGCTTTGCCATTCTTCTTTGATATGCTCACTACCTTCTTTTGCTACAGCCGTAACAGCTCATTCGACGAAGAAGCTAAAATGTTATTCTTCATGTGGTGTTATAACTGTTGACGGGTTTTTATATGTTCACCTGTTTGTACACGAGTTTATTGTAAAGGTTTTGCCTAGCCGCCTGTATTGCAAGTAATGTCGCTGAACATATGTCACTTCACTGCTTACATACGAGTAGATATTTCGAGTATTTTCCTTGTGGGACTTGCATTTTGACGTAGTAGAATGTTGTGGTTCGTGTGGTTTTTGTGCTGTCGTGCATTGGAGCCCCTTGGGTAATTAACATGGTTTCTCTGTTATTATATCTGGTGCAGTATCGCTTTTGCATAAATTTCTTGTAATTATAGGTACTAACCAGACCTTGTGTTTTCACGATATTTACTCGTATTTATAATTATCATGTATGTAAAGTACTCATATTTACAATATATATATATGATTGTGATATGTTTTGATCACTTTGTTCTATGCCTTTGTGTTTACATTTAATTAGAAATTGGCTCTCTATTGTTGTTCCTGAATAACAAGCTATGGTGGTTCATGTTCATGATAATGCTACTAACTTCATGCGTTGTTGTTGTTGTTTCATATGCTGAAGTAACCATTTTTCATTTTATTGGAACTAATTGATGTTTAACTTCTTCCATGTGGTATTTGCTTCCATGTAGTGACCCACAAAAATTTTCTTCTAGATCTATCATGATGATCCTAGTTCCGGTAGATTTTGTAACATATCTTCTATATCCTCCATACCGTAGCGTAAGTATTTCCTAAAGCTTGTGGTAACCATGCTTGTGTGGTGAACATTGTATGTTTTCTCCTCATTCATTTTTTCGTGGCGTTGATTACTGTAGGAATTGTATGAGGCTTCATGCGTGTGACATGCTATCGTCGCCATTATCGTGGAGCGCTGATGGCTTATCCTATTGAGAGTATCGTGAGGGCTGTGTACTACACTTAGTAGCACAGTTGGTTGCGCTTGACTACACCATTTTCTCCTGACATTCTCCATGGAATATTGCACAAGTTTTTCTAACTGCTAGAGAGCCTTCAGAGTGTGGTGCTGGTTGACTTTTGTTTCGTTAAAATGCTCCATTTTTAGAGACAAGCATTGCCATTGTCGCAATGTCTTCATTGGAGTTATTGTAAAGATATTTCATCCTTATTAAAAAGCATTTTTGTCTAGGTAGTGACATGTCTTCAAGGGGAGTATCAAGGCTGTAGTTTGAAGAATTAAGTCCTGAAAAGCTCATGATGGATTGTTGAAAAACGTTGAACTTCTGAAAATGATTGGTTTGTTTACTGCAGTGTTCGGAGCAGTGAACGAGTTGGAATAACTGGAGCTCTAGAAAAAAATTGTACTACCACCACTACTACTTGGAGTAACTGGGGACTTTTCTCTCTCTGTGTTCTTATATTCTGTACTTCTAATCTGGAAAAAAGTACCCGAGTATGACATGCCTCATTTCATTTTATAATTTTATCTTTATTGAAAATATTCTTACTACACTTACCATCATACCTTATTCCACATATAAAAAAACTCTTCTAGTCACTTGTCCCCTATAGTTTGAATGCTTTTATAACAGACTTCAGCTTGGGATGCTTGTTACTGGTGTCTACTGTTTTCGATAAGCATTTGTTATAGAATAGTGAGGGTGGCCCTCATCATGTTTTTTGATGAAGTGAGTGGTCTCCTGATCATTTAAATTCTCTTGATGACGAAGGACCCCCGGATTCTCCGTCACTAACTCCCCTATTTAATTGGCATCTGTTGGGGTTTAATTGGCATCTGTTGGAGTAGAGAACTGCTGTGCTTCCTGCACTAAATTCAGCCGGACTGGTGGTTATGATCTGCTCAAAGCTTTTGATCTTGCGTAAAATATGCATGAATATTAAGCTTATTAATCATTCGGTTTATGTATGTGCTGAATTGCACGTTGATGGATCAATATCTAACATAAATTACTGCAGATATTCTTGGAATAGGTTCTGATTTTTAGCCATTACGTATTTAGTCAGCTGCAAAGTGATCAAATTTTATTCTTTGACCACAAGTCTATTCATTTAGCATAGTAAAGTAAATTCCACTCACGTTTATGGTATTGAACTGTGACAGACCTCTCAAAAATTCATGGACAGTGATGCTATCAAACCTCATTTCCTCAACTGGTTTGCCTTTACTTTTCAGACTAATAGCCTCAAGAGTTCATCTTCTAACAGTTTTGTTCAGGCAGTAAAAAATTTTGTTATGTAGCATTTACTCGTGTAGTGTTGCTGTACATCCAAAGAGTAATCCAATGAGTGAAATTGGTATCTCACACAATGACCGTGATGTTTTAACGATAATAACCATTTTCCTGTAATAAGATTGTTACTGAAATACTGCAATATTAGTCAGGCATATCACAGTCAGAGGTTTTTGAGAAAACGTGGGAGATGCTAGATTAGAGGAAAATTTTAAAAGTTTATTTCGCCATTTTCAATGACAGGAAAATAAAAAGATGGGCCATAAAAATTTGTTGTAATTGTCATATTCATCATCGTGGGAAAACCAATAAATGAGTCATGGCGGTGATTTTCAACGTCATATTCGGCGTCATGGCAAAGCTAATAAACCCCGAATTTTTTTCTAAATGTCACATTCAGCATCACATGAAAATAGAGGAGAGCTTTACAAAATTTCAACCATACCAGTAATGTACAGAGCCGTGTTCAGTGTAGACCTAACATCTGGTCCCTCGTTGGGTCACAGCAGAGTCCAAACCGACGCGCGTCCCAGGGCAGCGGGACGGTCCCCAGCGACTACGACAGCCCTCAGCCCACAGGGCGCGACTACCACAGCGCCACCTACCAGGAGCCTGTGCAGCACAGGTCGGTACTGGGTCTTACGTTGGTTCTTCCGTGTAGCCTGTCCTTGAGTTTTCACCCATGCATATTCCATTATTTACCGTCTCCAAACGGTGTTAATTGAGTCCATTCGAGGGCATTGGGTTAGTACTTTGTTGCGTTGAGTTGTGAAGTAGGTTAAGGTAAGTAGTAAGCTGTTGACGCATTAATACTTTACAATATATTAACACACAATTTCAACTCAGCTACTGACTGATTCAGGTCTGCTTCATCCAAGTCGGGCGCTTAGACTGTGAGGAGTGACGGCATCTCCTGATGATAGATGCTGTAATTGTTTTCCTAGGCAAGGGTCGTGTGCGTGAAATGATGTGCAGGCGAGTCAGAACTGACCGGGCGCTCAACTGACGGGCGCCCATCAGCAGACGGGCGCTTTCTGTCTGCTGATCTGCTCAACTCTTTAGCAGACGTCTGTTATAGGCTACCTTCAGCGAGTAACTGCCGGTTCGTTTTTGAGTTGGTTGTTCTTGTCTTTTTCAGTATCAAAATTAGTCTCTTAACGTTTGTCTTGACTAGAAATCTAGTAGACGAATTAGTTCAGTGAACTCATTTCGTACGCACTCATGTGAAAGTCCTTCCAACAACCCCACAAGTGGGTGAAAACGGCAGTTAATCTCTGAAAAAAGACATTGTGATTTGTTTGAACTTGCCTTAAACATGTATTTGGACGACACGTTTTCATTAATCAACCGATACAACTTTTGTACGTGTAAGGATTTTCTGTCTAAGCCATATCCTCGTTGGACTTATTAGACCCTGTTTTTCGATGACGTCATGTGTATCAAGTCGCGCCGCGTAATTGAGTATCTCTCCTGATCGGTCGCTCATGACTGAGGAAATATTCAAGGGGTGCCTTGCTGTTTGCCCCCATTAGTTCTTGCAGCACACAACTGAAGCGCACCTGAGTGTAAGATAGCTGACGGTTCAGTTCAGGGCTCGCGGGCGCCCACCGACTAGGATGTTTCCCGTGTAAGGGAAGAGGGATGTTTCCTGACTCGATCTGTGTCCATTTTCGAGCTAGAGAAAGAGGAGAAGGCCAATTTCGAATCTTTAACGAGCTTCACTCGTTTATTTTAGATTCACGCTTTGATAGTAAAAGTTAGCGTTTCGTGGGTTTTTCCATGTTTAGAGGTCTAGAAAAATACATAAAAACTTGAACAGTAAATTCAGTCTTACGTTAAAAAAGAACAAAAAAGTTAACCTGGAAATTACACTTCAGCTAGGTTGGTATTCATATCCGAACCATTTTGTGAATGAAACTTCTATTTGTGGATATAAATATTTTGTTAAACTCGTTAGCCACCCGTGTTCTATTCATTGGTCTGTCACTCAGTACCATAAGTCGTGGGAGTCATTCGTTACGTTGCTTATTCGTTATTAGTCTTCGTTACGTTGTGCGTCGCTGTTCGCCTAATATTGACGAGATGGGCATTTGCTCTTCTATGGTGTGAATGTCGCCAGTCGTTTGGAAAGTACGGCATTGATTGAACGATCGACCCCGTTGTATTAACCTTTCAACGACTAAATTATTTTTGCGTTGAGCCTACAGTCAGTAATCCAATTTGTACCTTTGGCCTTTTTCGGGCTATGCTTTGAACGAGTGCCACTTGTAACCGAATGGTGGTGGCGATGTGTCCAGTGCTTCTCCCTACGCTGTGCTCGACTCCCTCGTTCTAGTTTCGTATAACAGCTTCAACATCATCTCTTTAGGGCCCGCATCCAGGTTATGCCGTCGTTCTTGTTGCCTCTTGAGAAAGTTAAAGTCAAACATACTGCCTGAACGCAGGCCATTTAGCCCAGCATCCTAAATAGATTCGAATTCAATCTAATGAGCCCTTTTAACTTTTTGTATTGCCAGCAATAAAGAAATTTTTCTCGCCGCAAGTCGATGATAATCGAATATTGTACTTCACCGGATTGTGTTCGATTTTGGTGTCAATGTATCTGTAAGAGCTTTTGGTCGTTTTTTATGTCATCTTTATGCAGTAGTGCAGGAACCCAATGCGAAGTATCTGTTGAACTGACCATGTGTTGTGATCTAGCTTAGGAGTGAGGTCACTACCTTCCGAGTTGTAATACGGGTATTTCACTCCTACTTGACCGTATGCTGAGCCCACTGCTGAGTTGTACTTCTTCACAGCGTTCTCTCGTCACTCCCTCACCGTGTTGCTCACTCTCTTCACTGTCTTCTCTGATCACTAACATTTCCTATGTCGTCTTATGTGCCTTATTTTCAACACGTACTGCGCTCGTTCCTCCACCTCTAGCCTTTTACTAATTCGTTGTATGGTCTCTCCTCACACGCTTTCTGGATTATCGTCTAATGCTGCCGCTGCTGCTTCCTCGTAACCTCTTAATATTATTTATTGTTACTTTTTACTCACTGCTAAATTACGTTGTTGTACTCGTAAAAGTATTGGCTTCTTTCTTTGTAATCTGTATTTCATATCGTTGCGTTAAAGCTTTGTTTTTTGCTGAGAGTTTTTGAGTATGTTAAATTTAAATTTTATATTCCGTATATTTTTATGCACTAAAATCGCGTTACGGGATCTAAATGGGCTGCAAATTGTATACCCTTTATCTAAATTGGCTGAGTAGACAAGAGCGAAGCCCAGACAGGCAAAACCGTGCTGATGAAACTGAAAGTCGGGAGACCAAAGTGGAGAATCGCCAACGCGCAGTCCAGAAAAATGTTCGCCTGCCGCAAGAACCTCAGATCCAGCAACAGCAGGAAACAAACCGCAGCCGCAGCCAGCGGCCTGATGGGCACCTCAAAAGTCCTGACTCTCTCCACGAGGACGGCACAGCTGCTGGCAAAGAGGCTTACGCTGCATACCGCCGTCAAATTCGAGAACAACGGCATCAGCAGCGACAAGAGCCGCAACGTCCAAAGCACCAGCAAGGCCAAGGCAAGCAACAGCCGTCAGGGAGACGCGAGGAAGAGCATGACACAGATCGCGAGCTCCAGTCTTACATGGAACGACATCGGCCTGAACGCAGGCCTGAAAAACCTGAACGTCGACCCATTCTTTCAGAGTCCCAAGAGCGTTTGTACGAACAAGATGAACCCGCTGGCCGACGAGAATTATCTGCTAAAGAACAGACCATCAAGCAAGAAAAGATGGATAAAATGCTCCTGCAAGAGCATTACATTCGCGAAATGGAGCTTGCAAAGTCCAAGCAACAACGGATTGACGAAGCTTTCCAAGCAAAGCCGTCTTCTCAACCTCACCAGTACGCTGGTATGAACTCGCCTTCGTTGCCCCGTGCGTCTGGGTCGAGCCCGGCGCTCCTCACGCATGGAAAGGGACACGCGGCTAAAACAGGCTCTTCCAATACGCATCCCTCGGCTGCGAAATCTGAGCAGACACTTTCAAGTGGCAGCGGCTCAGGTATACTTTCACCTCCACCGCTGTTCTCTAATAGCATGCAGCGATTTGACTTCTCGTTTGACCGCCACGACGGCCAGCCTGTCAATGCTCGTCGGCCTGAGTGTCCCTCGCCCAATAGGATGCGGCGACCGCCAATGGGTGACAGTTACGACATCGCCACCTACCCTCGGTTTCCGTCATCGTCTGATGTATCTCAGTCTGGATCTTTCGGTCGAGTTGGATCTCCGCATGGTACGGCACCGCGAACGTTGTCTCCACACCCTTCATCGTCAGCGCCAGGGACTCGCTCGTCACCGGCGTTTTCGTCGTCTGCTCAACAGATAGCCCGTGCGTCTCCTGCATTTTCATCGGCAACTCAGATGCCAAGGTCGACATCGTCTCCGCAGTTCAGTAACCAAGAGTTTCGTAGCGATACGGACGCACTTAATGACGCTAGTGCTAGCTATGCCGCCGCTGTTGCCGCTAAAAATATGAGCAACCTTAAAGAAGCTGCGATGTGAGTCGACGTGCTTGAACCTTCTAAGTTATTGTCAGACTTGCATTGCTACTAGTTCTTGGTGTTCGTCTCTATTGTGTTGCACGTGCCCCAATTGAATTTGAGAAGTAGGTGACCCAGCTCTTGCAATGTTAGTTCAATCGAATGAATTCAATGAAAACACGCTGTTGCTTTGGCTAATTAAGTTTTTGGTTTATTGTCATTGTTCTAGTCAATTTTGCCTGTAAATTTGGGCTTAGTTCGTAGATTCGTAGATCCTCTCTACGTACCATTGTAAAAATTGGTTTAGTGCATGTTAAAATTACCTTTTGTATTAGATATCGTGTTACAGCCTTAAAACTCCTCAATGATGTTTTTGCTATGATCTGCTTAAATTTGAAGTTTGGAAAATTCCATTTCATAAAAAAATTGCAGCTTGTATTTTGTTCCAGTTTAATTTTTTCTTGAAGGATTTTACCTGCCAATAATCAGGTCATCCCCGATAGGACAGCGTTTCATTTGAGTAATTTGTAGCATAAATGTCCCTTCAATAATTACTTTCCAGTGTGAAAATCTTCATTGCTATTTTTGCTTTGCTCTGCAGATGTTTTAAGTGTTAATTAGGAAAATTGCATTACATGAAAAATCCAAAAATTATGACTTAATTACCTGAGATGGCATAGGATAGGCCATAGGCAATAGGATGAAGCTAGTTGGATTTGTCTATCCTGGCCACCCCAGGGATCACTGTTTGGTTTCCTCAGCTTTTGCTTGACATTCGGGACTTCTATCTTTCGTACTCATTTCGCGTCTTTCAATACATTGCCGTCTTCGCTGATTATTCTTTATCTTTTCTTCCACTATCTTTTTAACTTGCTGTTTCTATGTGCAGGGGATCCTTTATAGGAACACACCTTGAGCATTGACTTCTTGTTCTCTACAGTCTATTCAAACTGGTCCCTTCTCCGGTGCAACATAATCCGTATTATGGAAGCGCTGCCATCACGACTAATACTACTACTTGAGGCTTATATACTGTTAGAACTTAATTTTTTCATTCGTTCATTTCAGGTATAAAAATATCAAATACTAATTGGCGAACTTAAACGTTGCCTTTGTCTTGGTCGATGAACTTTTTACTTTTGAAACTTATGCAATGTAGATTTTTTTCTGCTTCTGCCCAAGTGCATGCAGGTGCAAGTCCCTCTAATTAGTGCTCTGTAATTATTACTCAAATGAATAAATAATTTCCTTCATGTTGTATGTTGAGCTTGATGTTTGTTACGTAAGCCAATACTTCGATTTTTGTTTTGTTGTAGGAAGTATTCTTTGTTTGATTCTGAAGTAGTGCATATCGAGAACAATTAATAAATGCCTAAATGCGCTGAAATGGTTAGATAATTGAGGTCTAAAAAGTACTGTGCTTGAGCGCAGTTGCGTATTTGCTTCTGAAATTGTTTGCTGTCATTTGAAAGTGTGGAGGAAATAATCGGGAAATTCACGCGAAATAATTTTTTTCTCCATTTTAAACATTGTTGCATTTGCAGTAATTATCATAAATAGTGTGTATTTCAAAATAGTACGTAAAATTAGAACATATTGGGGGAAGGAATTTTTAACATACCATTCTAAAAATGTCATACTAAATCAGGTTTACATGTTGTGACACGCTTTCCAGGGCCAACTTGTAAATAGTGGTAGTTTTTGACATATACAGGGTGTTAGAAACGAGAGGTAGAAAATTTGACCGTAGGCAGGGACACGCAAAATAAACATCTTTTCACCAATATTAAATATTTCAAAACTCTTGAATTTTCAAGGCACTGAGATTTAAAATTTAACTATGATGTGCAGATTTAACCATTTCTGAGGAATGTCATAATAGTAAGTGAAACGAATATCAGAGAAATATATTTTATCAAACAAACTTTACAACTACTTCGAAATGTCTGCCGAGCAGATCCTGAACTTTCTGAAGTTGGTAATAATATAGATTGTTGTCAATGAGGATAGGCCCTACATCGTCGTGGTTTGGTATTCGTAAGTGCAGCTCGGGTGCTTGGATGGAGCCTGTCAAGGAAGTATTGCAGCTGCAGCATTTCGTTCTCAACTGCATCACGTAATTTCCAAGGCCAACCAGAACATTTGTTCGCGTAGACGACCATGTACGTTTGTTAACGTGCTAAGTCTGGGCAAATATCAATTATGAAAACGCTCCTGATATAACCTAGCAGCGTCTTTAGCATTACCGTTGACCACACCGTAAGCCATATGCATATCCGCGATTTCTTTGACAAACGTGCGGTGGCAGCACTATTTTGCAGCCTGAACTGATTCCCTCACACTAAGTGATTGAGCGTTGCCACATTTAAACGTCCTATTTAATTTTAAATTTATATTCTAAGATCACGTAAATTTAACAAACTGGGCATCAAGGTTAAGTTTTAAATCTGATTGTCCTGATAATTAAGGAGTTTTGAAATATTTGGTATTTATGAAAAGATATTTGCTTTGCGTGTCCCTGGATACTCAAAGTTTGTACCTCTCATTTTTAACACCCTGTATGTGTACAAAGAAAAAAGTTTCTGTAATTTCTTCCTTCAAAATGTGAAGAGTCTAATGTGCCAAGGAGTCTTATGGCTTGCATAATTTAGAACTTGCTGAAGGGTCACAATGTACAACTTTGGTCTGGTTATAGTGGATCGTCATAAAACTCCTCCGCACTCGATTCGCGGTGCGAAAATGAACATGGGTGTCATGTAATTTATTGAGTAATACTGCCATTTTTTGTTATTAGTAAAAATTTGTTATGGTATTTTCCTTTTGTGAATGTACTTCATTGTTTCTGTCTGGTGCAGTTTTGAGAAATCATTTAAAAATAAGCTTTTCAAGTGCTCAAACTTATGAGTTCACTAAAATTGTAATGTTTTGTAAATATTATTTGCATGTAGTAGTTATATGGTCATTTAACTCCTCGTTCTAGCAATGTCCAAATTTTGGTTGGCAAAATAAATGAAAGAATGCATGTTGCCTCGCATCTTCAAGTGTGTGGTGAGAAGAACGTTGTATCAGTGGGCCTTAATTTGGTGATCTTCAGAGATGTTATTTGTTAGATGTCAACAGAGAGAGTGATAGAATGTTAAAAAACTACTAATTGAACGTGGTTTGTTCTTTTAACTTCATTCTCTCCTTTTTATTTAAGAGTGATAGATTTCATTTTAGGAACCATCTGCCTGAGTGTAAGTGGATTGCTCAATTTTAATTTCGTGTAAGATTTTATAGAGCTATGAAGCATCCTTGAGAAGTTAAGTTTAAATTCATATTATTGTTATTCCTGGATACGTTACTGAAGTATTTTGAACCCGACTGATTGACTTGCCAATTTTGGAGAAACTGTGCTCTGCCTGATTTTGTTTACTTGCAATTCTTAGGTTAAATAAAATGAGCTTTTACTGTGATATGTAGGCCACCTGTAGAGGATCAGCGGCAGTGGTTCTGAGTATCTCCTTTGTGGTTTATACGTTTTATACAGAAACAACGGTTAATTTTTTTACGTTTTTTTTCTTTCTGTTCAGGTAATAAATGTCATTTGAGTGAAATCAAACAAGATCACCGTTGTTTCTGTTTTCTCTCTAAAAGGTCTCTTGTCATAGATTAGAAACTGACAGTGTATCAGAGCTTCATATCAGTCAGCTTAGTGCCATTTTTTATTCATTGATTTACATTTTGTTTGTATGAAAACCTTAGGTTGTGTTATCATTCCGTTAGTATTAATCCTCCTTAAAATTTTCACTTAGCGTTCACTCCTGAGATTCTCATCACTTTGTTAGCAGGCGCACTTCACAGCCACAGCAGCAGCAACAGCAGCAACAGCAGTACAGGGACAGCGGGGCTTGGGTGAGTGGCAAACGTTGTGAATTGTTTGCAATTTTGCTTCTATCAAGCACTTGTTTGCCATGAATCTGCTTGGATGATGTTTGATGTTTTGGTTACTTTCTTGACGTCGAAAATTATCCCGTTAGATAGTTAGGATATGTTCAATATAAATGATTGACTGTTGAAATTGTAACATGCCAAATTTTTTGGTTGTGGAATTATCACCACATTAAAAATTTTATGTGTGGTTCTGTAATTTAGGCATTTCGTGATTAGTGGAGTGGTAATCATTTCTGAATTTACTGGTTACTTTAATAGAGGCAGAAAGAGTTTTAATTCTGTTTCACCACCAAGCCAAAAAAATTGTTCTCAGTTGATGAGATCAAGAGTTTTATGTAAGAAACATAAAGATTGGGTAAAAGCTAAATAAAACTCTCTAGTTTCATTCAACTCGCGTGTTTATTCCAAGCTATGAAGTCTAACTCGTTTAGTGCGCTAATTTATGCTATACATTCATTCTTCATATGATAGGATGAAATGTATGTTGAACATGCACCGAGGTTTGAATAAACTTCAACAAAATTAGCAAGATCGTAATCATTACCTAGTTAATATGAAAAACATTTAGCAGAGTGCTCAACTATCCAGAAGTTCAGTTGATCAACTCTCTCGGTTTTCTAATTTGCTTTTCAAATAGAGTTTAATTTTCTTATCTATTCAGTTAACTTTCTAGGTCCATTTTACTGGATGTGATTTCTTTGTTGACTAGTTTCAATTTAGAAAATAGGGTTTCTCTTAAAATTCCTACATCTTTTTTCACAAGACAACGCTCGTTTTACAGAGCAGGCTTCATGTTGGTTAGGGGAGACCATTTCATTTATCAAGGCGTGTGCTGCTCAAAAGAGTCCAATCTGTAAAGCAGGGCTAACTTTGTCCTAAAAAGTCAGTTTTGTTCAACAGTGCCCATTTTATTGAACAATATGTGCTTTATTCGTTCATTTTATTAAGCAAAGCAAGCTTATTCAACACAACTTATGTTATTCATTAGGTGGAGTTTGTATAAATTCTTGAGAAGGCTGATTTTCTTTAAGAATGTACATTTTTTCTAAAAGTGTATTGCATGTCGTCATTCAAGACACTTACTGCTAAGTGTGCATCTTAACTAGTGCCATATTTTAGTTTGACTTTTTGGCTTCACCTGAATTTCACGAGTACCTATTTGAGAATGCAGTGAAACCTGAATTTCACGAGTGCCTATTTGGGAATGCAGTAAAAATATCAGTGCAGCTAATTTTTTTCTTTTTGTAAAAAATGAAACTTTTAAGCTATTTTTACAGTGTAGGTTTTTTGTTAATGTTGGCTTGAGTTTTTGGACTGAATTTTTTGTATTATATTTGCTGTAAATTGCATATTTTTCTTGTAGCTCGTCACAAGTTGGGCATTTTGTTTGAGCTGTGAACCATAGTTGATTTATGTCAGCATATATTTTTTAAACTGTTCAAATTGAACATTCTTTTGCATTTGAACTCATTTTTTTATCTTTTGTTAATCCAACATTTTTAAGGTCACATCATATGTCACCGATAGCTTCATTGAACGATGTTGATGTAGGACAGGTCCAAACACCAACCATTTAGTTTTGTTCATGCCTCAAATTACCATTTAATTGTTCTGCCATTGCCAGAGTGTCTGCCAGCCTTAAAACGCCTCATGTTTATCTGACTCTCTTGCCTGACATTAATGTATCCAGTGCGTCTTATAGTAACTTTATTTTTGTTTGACTGCAACTGCATGGTGTCTTTATTTTTGCCTACTTCGCACTAAATAACTTTCCATTGCATACAGTTTTATTTCTTGTGTTTTTGTACGTACAGTATTATTCCTTTTAGTAGGTGATATATCCTGCACCAGTATTCTGCATGTCAACTTGGAAATATTTTATACCTTCTCATACGTGCCTGCGTTATGCATGTCAAATAAAAATATCTTTTACCTTGTGGTATTTAATGTGTTCATGCCGATCTTTCTATTGCAAGATATGAAGTATTTATAATTGCTGGATGAACAATTGTAACATTCACGAGTCATTTTTATGGATTCATAGTTTATTCAGTGCCATACAAATATATGTATTTTTGATTGTTGAAGACTTGAATGTTGATGTCTAATGTAGTATGTTCACTTTCTTCTTTTCTTTGCTTACTGTGGTATTTTGCTTGTTGTTTGGTCTACTGTGGAGTAAGAGATATCTCTGTTGTAAAATTTGTGCATTTCCTTTTTAATCTCAATGAACGTTCTTTAGCCAATTGCAAATTGGCTGATGCTAATCCAAAATTTGTCATTTCTGACAAAAATTGGTGAAATAATTGACAGTTCAACTGTTTCTTTGTCACATTATGTTTTCACAAGTATATACTGTGTTTGTACTTTGCATTGACTATAATAAAAGGTTAAATTTAGAATTTTTCCCTAAAATTTGAACTAATGTCAACAGTTACGCTCCCTCTACCTCCCTGCTAGTTTATTACTCTCAGTATACCTAGTTTTTTTGTGTTTAATTTTCTTTCAAATTCGCTATGGAACACTCCTAAAAGACTCAAAATTTGACAACCATAAACTACTCAGTAGGGCACTTCAATTCTTTTGAGGACACGTTACTTTATTAAAAAAGCATTTTAATTGTCAGTGACTGAATTTAATGCTACCAGTTAGCGCACTGCTGATGGATGTTCCTGATGCCTTGAATGGTTCTTTGTTCCATGATGAGTTAATTGTCCAAACTTCATGCAATATTCAGAACTACCAAAATGCTCGTGGGCAAAGAACATGCCACTTACATCCATGTTTCTTGAAAACTCTCCCGAGACGAGCTCTAAATTATTAGTTCAATAAACTACTTAAAATATAGGTACTCTACAGGTAGTCCTCGATGGAAGATATGTTAACTTGCATCATACATCATTTGATTTGTTTTATATAAATTAATTCTTGTTTCAAAACGCATTTCTCGAATAATCGGAACCAAAAGTTTTGAAATCATTGAAAAATGTATAACGTATATGTGGAGCATAATAAACTTTGAGAAGTTAACGTCTTTTACGCACTAATTACCAAGCTCATATAGACTGTTCGTAGGTCGGATGCAATGTGAACTAGTTCCATTTATTGGAATAGGTTTTTAAAAGTACATTACAATTCCAGTATTCTGAAATCAGGTTAATCAAGACGACTGATCAACGGCAATGTAGGTACTCAGTACTCATTGAGATCCTCTAGAATTGCTTCGTCCTGTTGCTCTGTCATTCTGGTGCACAAAGTGCGTCACGTCACACCAACGTACGCCCATGTTCGGGCCGCAGCTTCATTATTCACGTCGAAGTTTGTTTTTAAAATTAACATTTATGCGGAGGTATTCGAAATATGGATTATCCGGTTGCACCGCTTAGCGATGCTCTGAGAAGTTTTCTACTTGTGTGTTTGGTTTTATTCGTGAATTTATCAAATGAAAATAGAATCGTGGAATGAAAAGATGATATTTTTACTTATATGTTTATACTCTAAACTCAAAGATCAACCTACTGTACCGTACAATTACTGATACTGCTTCAGAAGCTCATGATGAGGAAATGAATGACGTTTGCGTATGAACCCAACTCAAAATTTATGAACTACCCATAAAGCAACGTCCGCAATCAGAATAGTATCTCACCTTTGCGAATATCAGGTCTTCCCGACGACCATCACTGACTTATTAAGGCAAAAACCATACGCACATGATAACGAGCGCCGCAGGCTCTGAGTTTGAGACTACTAGGCTGTAGGAGCTGGAAAGCAACGCGTCTAATCGACAATGCGAGAAATATTACTATCGACCCAATTCTGAAATTAGTTCCAATCTATTATTTCGGACTTTTTTCCAATGTCGCGTGGTATTGTGTCGTTGTGACAAATAACCTGTGCTAATTGTGGTGGGCTAGATATTAGTTATGGTATTCTTTAAGTCTGTCGTAACCTATTGCATATAATCTATGTTTCAGCCTTAAACCATCTTTCTAACGTTATGTGCACTCTGAATTTGATGTGTCTTTTCCGACAATGTACGGTTCTTGATTGTCTGTTTTCCATTCAACGTCTTTGTTCGCATGGGTAGCCGTTTCCATCTCCTGTGTGGAGATAACAATGGTTCTTTCGTGGCTGGAAGTTCCGAGTATGGGACATACATGAAACTTTCTTACGAGTCTAGCTTTATTTTTGAGGATACGATGCAAATTACGTGAGAAATTTGTACATAGATTCCTATGTTGCGGTGAGGAATACCTCCAAATTATTATAATTACGTTTTATCTTCGTAGAATCGTTCTCCATGGCAGTACTAGTTGTGTCGAAATGAGAGTGTACGCAATTTTCTAAACATCAGGAGAAGAGCATTCGGTGCTCACGATTCACGCGCTGTGACTGTCAAACGTCAAATTAGACGAACGTCGTCGGTCAGCTTATTTTAGTGCCGTATTTCGTGATGATGGTCCTCGACCCTCAGCCATAGTTTCACCAGATATGTGGCAGGTCAAACCATGGATGATGGTCCTCGACCCTCAGCCATAGATTCACCAGATATGTGGCAGGTCAAACCGATTTAGCGGCTGGGAACATGTGTCGAAACGATGAGTGTTCAGTTCCTGCTTTGTTTGGTGTCAGGAGTCGAAGCATGTTCACCTGGTTCGTTTGTAGTAATGTGATAGGAAAATGGTCAATAAATGCATGCACTCCACTGGTACTAAAGTAATTGCAGCTTCTTCTGTGGTGATTTGTTGGATTTCATTACCCCTGATGTTTCGAGTATCTGTCAACGACGTATTCAAGTTTCTACCTAATTACAAGGGAAAGTTGCAGAAAATACTTTCACATCGCCATGAATTTTGGACTGAATCATAAGGGATTACTTCGTTCGCTTCTGAGGGTAGTCATTATACTTTGAAAAGCTTGATAATTATACCTCATTATTTGAGAATTTAAAGGAAGGTAGTGTAACTCCCCACTAGCGCTTGAAGTTTTGTCTATCATGGCTGTGAGCGTTACAGCTTGCAACTTTCCTTAAAACATTCGCTGCGACCATGAAAGTTTGTTTCGTTTTTCAGGCCATCAGAAATGCTCTTATTAATATGCATTCAAATTGCAATTTTTCTTATCGAAGTGGCTCAACAAATGGGAAGCATTTGTATACCTTGAAGCCGTTCAGGCTTTCACGCCGCTCCTTGTACATACTCAACGAAAACGTACGAGTTCGTCAGAAGCAAGAGTTAATGGTTGCGATTAGACGTACAGGAATTGGACAAAATAATCTACAGTAGCGGTTTAAGATCAATGTTTCGGTGAGGCACTACGTTGCGCAAATATTATTTCAAGTTCATATTGATGATTGATTTTCATCTGTAAATTTGTGTATGGAACATAGATCGTATGAGAATGAGTATACATATTCGATTTTGTAGTACGTGCTGAGCTTGTGGCAGCATCGGTCGGACTTGTGCTGTACAAAAGTGTTCTGCTGCCAAATGGGCTTCTCTTTTTTCAATCTTCTCCCGTCTTCCTCATGCCGTGGGAGGCGTGCCGCTGGAGTCTTCCTCTATTTCAAGCCCTTTTTGTAATGTATTTGATCCTGTTTTTTATCTCTATTTTCTTATCTTTATAGACACAAGCGCTAGTGAAATGCCTGTCGTGCACTAACGATTGTCAAACTCCGTATTATTGTCGTACAAATTGTGAAGTAGTTCTAGCTCACCGTAAATTAGATTGCCAATGGCTGGCAATGCAGTTGATTTAAGGTGGAAGTTTTAAGTGAGTTGAAGGGTCGTCGATTTCCATCGCCTGAAAAAACCGCTTCGTCGGCGCTTCAAGCGACTCCAAGGAACGCAAGCTCATGCCATTCCAAGTGTTATTCGTAGCCCATTCTTCTTCGCCTTCCCTCACTAATCACCTGACCAATTTCAACTCATCAGGTCTCGATAAACACCTCTTTACCGATTCGAGTTTTTGTGGATTTTTAATGAATTCATGTTTTCAACTCAGTTTCCATTGTTCCTTTTTATGTTGAGGAAAAATGTTTTAATTATTTTTTTATTTATATCATTCAGTATAATTCGGGTGAAACCAACTTTATTGCCGTATATTCTTTGTATTAATTTTCACTCCGTCTCTTTTGCATGCTTCATGCGGAACTATACCGAAGATTTTCAAAGCCATTTTTATCCCTTTGAAAGTTGACTTTTTAATTTGGTTTACTGCATGCCGGTACTTCCTTAAGTTTTTTTCACTCTTTGGTTTCCGTGTAGCCACCTTCTGGTGCCCCATCAAATCCTTCATCCTCTTGTGAGGCTTCACGGAGTTTGCCACTCATTTGCTTAAATTCCCTCCATTCGCACATCCCCACCACTCTCACATCTCCTCCACACCCACGCACACACACCCATACCACTGGCGGATCCCAGTCGTTTCAGAGCTCATGTCATAACCGCTGCTCATCACCAGGGAATCAGACCTCACCACTCATTTGCGCCAGTCGTCATTCATCACCACCACCATTCAGGATCTCACCTCCTCGTCACTCACCTCGGCCACAATTTCACCTCGGCCACAATTTCACCTCGGCCACAATTTTACCTCGCCCACAATTTCACCTGGGCCATAATTTCACGTGACCACTCAACAGCCAGACGACGCTCGCTCCGAGGTGAGTGTGGAGAGCTCACACACTCGCAGGGAGGACTCCTTCAGCCGCACCTCATCCCGCCAGCCAACTCCCCAGAGGGAAGCCCCCCGGCTCTACTCCCGCTCTTTGCACCCTACCACTCAGTACAGGGTGAGCGCCACTCTGCAACGATGCAAGGCTACTCGATCAGTGGCTCAAGTGCCATTCGGTCTGTGTTGAAAATGCCACTCGATCAGTGGCTCAAGTGCCATTCGGTCTGTGTTGGCAGGGCCACTCGATCAGTGTTGGAAGGGCCACTCGATCCATCGGTTATCGAGAGCCCCAAATCCGACGTTCCGTGTGCTCTCCACCATGCCGATAAGATGGCGCACTGTATGGTTGTAAACAACGCATGTGCTTCATCATTCACTTCCTTGTACTTGAATTTCCGTTTGTCGTGTATCGAGATTGCAAAGGAATCTAGGTGGAGTTGGATGACTGCAATGTACCTTGAAGCCATTTCCTAAGGCAGGTTTTTGAATTTTGTTGTGAGCTTCTATGGTATTTGTCCTCATAAAAACACTCGTCGATGGTCGTGGTTAGACTGGAGGCTGGGAATGTCTAGTATCTAATCCGCACTGATGTAACTTACTCACGTTATCAAGCACGGTCACTTTGAAACATTTATTTACCACTAGTAATTTACATCAGATACAGTTTTACAATCAAATGAGGAATGGCGAAAAACCGGATTCGAGATGTATACCACATGTGGGTCCGAACAAGCTACAAGACTTCTAGGACAACCTATATAGAAATGATGGCTTCAATTTACAGCACGTCAATGATTAACCAAAGAAAAAAACTTAAAGTTACACTCAGCTAGGTAAGTTACAATAACTGAATGAGTTGTTTAAAATTATAAAATTAGAGATTAGGATAAAAACATGTATGAATTTAGCAATTGATAAAACTTGCGATCATATTGAGAAATGCCTCGCTTCAAACAATACACCTCCTCGCCATAAGGTCGGCATCTCGATGTTACTCTGGCCGACCGCAGAGGGAGATCGGCCGAGGATACTGGCTGCTCTTGATATATTTGTCATATCTCACTCTTGCTTAAATTTAGTGGCCCCTGGTTATTCTAGAAATTTGAATGATTAGTTTCGGCGAAAGAAGGGAGCCTCTTTTTCGATTTTCTGGTAATGAAATGTTTGGTATTGAAGCGTTATATTGTGTCTCACTCATGTAAAAGCTTTGCAATTTCAATTTGAAGGTATTGCGTTCCCATTATTGTGTTGGTCAGTGCTGTTGTAAAGTTGGAACTATTTTTTTGGTTCAAAGCATTTATTGATTTTTGAGTTTGAAATTTTTCGATTTCCAAATCCGAATTAGGTTTGGGTCTCTCGCGTATCGAGGGATCGCACTTGTGAATTTGAGATCACACTTTTTTGATTCCCTGGGTCCACCATTTTCTAATTTTGGAGTATCACCAGTCACAATGCGAGGTAAAACCCGAAGTCTAAATGTTATTATGAGTGACAGCTTAGAGTATGTTAGAGTGGTATGAATGTAGCTAATTCTAATCACAGCGTGACACACCAAACAACCGCCTGAAGGAAGGATTTATAAGTGAAAAACTAATTGACGAATGAAATGAAAGAGACCCTACGAAAGCATGTGACGCTCAGTTTTGTTTCGTAATGTATAATTGCAAAATTTTCCATTTTTCTAAATGACAACGTGGTATAAATACGCATACAGTCTTAGCTGCAATCGCTTAATTGGTCGGGAAACTACCCCGAGGAAACGTTTCGCATCGATCTGGATACCCATTCCCGACTGTTGTACATCCCGTGATTTGTCTGAATTACTTTCATTGGGACTTGTTCTTACGACGTGTCATCATGATACAGTGAATTCACTTTGAAAAGCGATCCAAGAAATAATCCTCCTTTGTCCAAAATGATTTTGCTAGAGTAGTTTCAAATTTTCGAGAATGGATTAATCTTTGTCTTCAGCAGCTGAGGGGTGGGGGACATCATTTTGAACATTTGGGATAAATCGAATAAAAAACTGTGAACATGTCTCCTTTCATGTGGTCCTTGCTTCACTTTTTACGTTTGTTTTGTTTGGTTATTACTGCTTACTTTCGACAAATTTCTTGTGCATCATTTCGTGTAAATTGAACCTTTCCAGTTCAGTGATAATGTTAATTACAAAATCGATTCAATATGAACGTGTACTTCCTTTATGCGGATATTATTAACTTGGCTTTAGGCGTTCGCTGATCCAGGAGCACCAGGGTTGACCTTTTCGGTTCGTTCATTAAATATTACGTAGGAATATTTAATGTTCAGTATTTATATTTCATGTGATGTAAACTCTTTTATAAATTAGGCGTTGATTGGCCACGGTGTTGAGTAGAAAATTTCTGTATGTTTTGATAAAAGAAAGTTTACTGTAGATACTACCAAATAATACGTATCGAACAAATATCACCTTTAATTGGATGTAGATGTAGAAATTAGCCTGGCTAGAGATGCTCCTTTCATGTTTTGAAAAGTGACCCACTCTACGAGAAGAATAGCTGTTATTTATGTTGCGCTTATTTTTTATGGTGGGAAATGGTGCGTTTCCCTTTGAAGAAATGGTCCGTAGCGCACCTCGAGACTTGCTGCGGACTCGAGACTCGCCGAGCTCCGTCCCGAGGGTTTCGTCATGGTAATTTATCACGTTCGTCGCCATCAGCATCAGTGGGAATTCGACGTTCCTCAAAAGCATCTTTAAATCCGTCAAATCATGTCGAAAGATTATGTCATAAGTTCAGTGTTAACTGCCAGGAAAGCCGTCATTTTCTTTCGGATCAAATTCCTTGTTGTAACTTTAAGGCAACCACACAGCGCGACCAATCATCAGCCCGGTTTGTTTTAATTAAAAGTTTCCATCTCTTAAGAGGTGCTTATGTCAATACACTAAACCTTCACGAAAATCACGTAAGCAAAGACCGGTACGATCTAATTTACTTGCGCATCCTTGTTCGCTTGCACGAGATTTGTAATTTGTTCATTTGTTTTGCTCGTTTATGTGCTTGAATTTTTCTCCGCTGAATTCGTAGTAATAAGTTCGTAGATCAAGTGTTGAATGCGCTTGCCCCGCTGTAGATATTGTTGCACCGTTTTTTGTGAGCTCTTCACTCGTTATCTAATCAATTTTTGCAGGAGTCACTGAATTTTAGTGAGTGCTAGAAACTGTAGACGATTCCTCGCACTTGAAAAGTTATTTAAAAATTCCAAGTGCTAAAGCGACGGATTTCCGCTCAAATAATGGCAGTGGTAGAGTACATTGTTGTTGTTCTTGTTGTTTATGTAGCAGTTTATTATTGTTGAATCTATTACTCGCTAGTGTGTAGTCCAATACGAGCTGGACTCGAGTATGCTGCATGACAACGCCGGCCGATACTTTGAAACTGGACCTATGTTCAAAGAATCGCTTACCCTCATTTGTAACGTAAAAAACGCCGTTACAGTGCCTTGCTGGAAAGAACCTCCATAGTCTCAGCGCTCATTGTTTTTTCCTGGCCATAATGACTGCGATTCTACCGTATTCCGTCATGTTGCTCACTGGGTCGTGCGTTTCTCTTCAAAGAGAAATAGACAGAATATTAAAACTAGGAAGGAATTAAATAAAATAAAAATTAGAATTTAAAGTATAGAAATAATACGTTTACAACATTATTTTTAAATTTTATGTTCTACTATTTATGACTTTATTCCTGATTTTCATACATTTTTTTTTCTATGGAAAGAAACGCACGACTTAACGTGTAAGTTATTACGTTTTGTGATTTTCGTGCGATGAACCGCGTATTAAATTAGCGGCTTCCTTTGCTAGTTTAAAATCAACCGCACAGTTACAGTCCTTAGATGAAACCTCTTAAGTTTATTGGCCACAAATGCGCGAAAGGAATGCCACGCCCGTTTGGTATATTTCTGAATGATTATTAGCTGCTTTGTACTCATCTTCATACCATTTAGTATCCATATTTATCCGTACTGCCCACAAACATAAAAAATCATGAAAGTCGACATGACAAAGATGAAAAGTTTTGCACCGTATCACATTCAGTCTGCCCGTTCCAGATGGAGGGAGCGAACATGATGCAGCAGCACTACGACTCAGCGTACCGCCGCCTGGACGCCCACATGGAGGCGGCGTCCCTTCGTTCGCATCCAGAGGCGGGGAACCGGCCCTACCCCAGCAGGCCCAAAACCAGGGTGACTTTGTGCATGCAGCGTAGAATTAGGCTCGTTTTAGTGTGGATCTGAAGGTCCGGGATGTTTTGGAGAGCCCATAATCTCTTGCTCGTCTGTACTAAAGATTACGTTGGCTCCATGGCGTACTGGTTAGCGTGATGGCCTCGTTGCCGGGACGTTCAGGGTTCGAATCCCGACTCAGGCGAGGTATTTCACGTAGCCACGGAGTATTTCTCTTTGGAAAGGAAGCTTAAATCACATATTCCTCACATCACTCATCACGCCAGTAGTTGTGAGGCATTGAAAACCCAACGGTAAAACGTGTTGGAATTAGTAAAGGGAATTCTTTTTTGGGGGGGAATTTTATTGCCATGCGGTGAACGATGTTGTGCCTTGTCTTGAGGAAGAAGTTGGAGCGCGTCGATTGTTTTCGTCCTTAGCTGGGAAAATTGATCGCGGTTGAAGTAATAGTAATTTGCTCGTTTTATGGTTGAAACTATTCTGTTTTGCTCCACTTCCAACGTAAAGAGGAGCAATATTTTTAATAAGCGGGGGAGTGTTTGTCTATTTCACAATAAAGCAAACATTGCTGATTGCATTAGGTTGGAAGAAAAAACAACTAGCATCAGGGGAAACAAAGTCGAGGTTTACATTCCCTTGACCATTCTATTGTGTCTAAAATTGTTCATTTGAGATGTAGAGGTATCCCAATTGTCATACGAAAGCAAAAAATCTTAGTCAATTTTGTATATACTAGATAACAGCTGTTTATAGGAGGCACGCAGCCAGTCCTAGAGTAGACAGGTAATATATCCTACCCTGAATGACTCCTTCCTTAACCATTCAAGATCATCCAGCTTATGCAAGACGAGGGTAATACTTCATTTTTAAACGAGATTCGTTAGACTGTCATTTTAAAAAACTCATCGCCAGAACAGAATCATTGCTTTAGTGTAATTTGTTCGCTTACTTCCCTAATTGCTATGAGGAGAGAGTGTTGCCGGATGCAGTTGCCCATCAGCGGAATGCAGCAACTGAGTGTTTGGGGGAAAAAGTTCTTCGCTTGACTTCTTTAAAGAGCGTGTTGTAACTGCGTCTGTCATGGCTGGGGTCACGATGTGATGTTCTTTAGAGATTACTTGTCTAGATGCAGATTTAGCAACCCTGGTTGAGTATTCGATGCTCCCATTCCTTTTTCTTCACAAAAACTATGTAGTCTCGCGGGTGCGAGCCATCGTATGCGAATGTTTCATTCCACTAAATCATGCCCCTCGAATAAATTCTTTAAAGCTCATCTAATGATTATTTTTGAAATTATTTTAGGATTACTGTCAACTTGAAATGGATGTTCGGTAAAAAATCCTATGGTATGAGCTTTACTAACTTGGATTTCGTGGCACAGAACGGCAACGTACTGTCGGCGGTGCTGTGCCTCATCAAGGAGCTAGACTACACCAGCCTGGAGGTGGCTGAGATGGCCATCCGGTGCCGTATGGACGAGCTTGACGACTGAGGGTACGCAAAAGATCACAAACCAATGCCGAGCTCGGAACAGCCCCACGACCTGGACTCTGCCGATAGTCCGTTCTCTCCTGCGTCCAAATTGGAATCCGGGATGCCGGACGTGGCGTGCAGTGGCGTGCCACGCTCCTCTGCAGGGTCTGAGCCACATTCTAAGCCTCATGTCACGGGGCAAGCGCTGCGGTCTGCGTTCGAGAGCGTTGAAGGCGTCTGCTGCTCGAGTGATGTACCTCCTGGGTCCCTGGTTGCTGCCTCTTCTGCGAATCTGTCTCTGAGCTCATCGTCAGTGTTCTCGCCGAGTGGGACCTTGTCACCTAATGCTGTCCTTCTATCTCCTAGGTCTCCGTTTTGCTTGACTCAATCTCCTGGGGCTGCTAGCCTGTCACCTAAGGTAGCAGCTTATTCATTGAATGCGGGTTATCAATCTAATATGCCTAATCTGTCTCCTAATGCTCCTAACCTATCGCCTCATGCACCTAACATGTCTTCTACGGCTGCTAATCTGGGAGCCAATGCTGCCGGTCTCTCACCCCGTGCGTCCAATCACTCTCAGTTTGGTGCCAGTACAGTTTCTCCGAATGTAGCTCTTCAGGTAATGCCTGGTGATTACCCCACACAAACACCAGGCTCGGTAGTGTCTATGTACCAACCTACTTCAAATTATTCAAGTTGCGCTCATAAAATTGAGCAAAGCTCAATGGTTATGGTATCCGCTGCTTACCCCTCGTACCCTTTACCTTGTTCTCAGTGTGATGCTTCGTGCGTCGAGTCGTCCTCCGTGATGTACCGAGCTAATCCTGAAGGTCTCGAGTCTTCCATTCCCTCTTCACGGCTGGCTGCCAAGTCCTCTTTACGACGATGCGATTCTCTCAACGGTGACTTGGGTTACCCCTCATCGTCTCGTGATAGAAACCGCACTGTAACGGCCTCAGAACTTTACGGAAATACCTGCAATGGCCGGGACCCTTACAAGAACATGCTATTGGAACAGTCCACCAAACGGGCTGCTAACTACGGTAGTTCGCAAGAATCGTCTTACCCGTGTAACAATTTTCGGGTGTCGCCAGGAAAAAGTTCAGGTGCAGCGGTAAGCCCCAATCTTGACAAAAAACGTGGGAAACCACGATTGCGAATATCGTCAGATAGCGCTGTCGGGAGAGATGAATGGGACTTAGGCCAACAGACCTACTATGATAACTCCAAGCTCAGCGAGGAATGTAGACAGTGTTTCCTGGGGCACAAGACTCCCTGCAATAATAAATGCATGAACAACGCAGAGCTCAATAGAAGGCACAATGAATTTGTGCAGAAAGTTAATAGATTGCAGGAATTGAGCAAAACCTTGATCAATGATGCCAACTCGGGAGTTACTGAATGTAATCGTGCACCCATAGATCCCAACTGTGAACAACTTGTATATCCTGTGAGTGATTCTCATCAGCCTTCTTCAGTGCCACCACGAACAACAGACTTGACCATATCTCCTAATGTGAAGAACCAGCGAAACGTCAGTCGAGAATTCCCCGGTCCTCAGAAAGTGCAGGATGCGTCGCCGCATCATTACAATCGGTTCCCTGTTGAAGAATTGAAGTTCCCAGAGCTAGGGGACACGCCTGAACTGAAGAGGTCCAAACGACCGGGCAAAGACCGCGTCAGATTCATGGAGACGAGCAACAAGGAGCTCAATGCTGGAGAACAGTCGCCCAGACCTCAGAACCTTGGTAGAATAATCCAAAAATCGAGTCCCAAATCTGGTGTCAAATTTAGCAATGATTTAAAAGAAATTCATGTGTGATGTGTTTCACGATATTTTGGTCAACATGATATGTGTTGTAGCTACTTCAAACCATCATGTTATTTAGGTTGGATATTTATTTCAAGAAATATCAATGAAAGAGATTTTGTACTCGTGTGACGACGATGAACTGGTATGTGGGTTGACTTAGGGTTTGGAGAATATCTTCAAGAATTTAAGATCTGCTCCGCATGATTTCAATTTTAGTTCAATATACCACGTCTGATTATTTGAAACCAAGAGAAATGTTAAAAAATTTGTTCTTTTCAAAAACCTGGGCCACGAAGTTCTGGGCTGAAATATGTGTGGGTTGGTGAACGACGCGCATTAGGTGCTTGAGAAATATTCAATTGAAAGTAATGCTCGGGTCGCTATAATTTACAGTAATGGCAAAGCGAAGATGAGGCTACAATTTCTGATGGTCTGATGATGAACTCGCTTCTTCAATTAGGGTAGTTTGGTAGTACATAAGTTGCCAAATTTTGAGTAACCTCGTGTAAACTCAATTAGATTAAATCAATTAGTTAGTAAGTGAGCAAAATTTTGTCCAGTTTACCTACCTCTCTTGTAACCTTAGAGAACCTACGCTTAGCTTTTTGTGTAGGCTTCTAGGGATCTCTTCAGAATTTCCGGTCGCCGGATTATCTCTCTTGGACTTTTCTCTCCCTTTTGACTGCATGCTTTTGTTGCAGAGTTCCGTTGTTGTTGAGTGCAAATTATAATGCACCTGTGAGACTTAGGGAACTGTTTTATAGTGAACTTAGCAGCGTTTCCGCCCTAAACTTTTCTACCTGTTTACCACGCTAGTGTATTTTTACGAGTGTGCAATTTACTTTTTTTCTTACCGGTAGCATTTTCAGTGGAAGCAAGCGTTTTTATTGGTGGTTTTTGGGAAGCAGTGATTGACTTCTCATGAATTTTTGGCGTGTAGAAAGGTAAGGTTGATTATTCAAAAATTGCACCCTCTAGTTGTAGAAAAAAAGCGATGGATCTGTTGCACCTCTGCTTGCTGCGGAAATAACAGCTATATTTCCTATACCTTTTAGGAATTTGAATGACCGCTGTTTTCCAAGTGTGCATGGAACTTCAAAATTTGCTATCCTGCTTGATCGAGACAAAGAGTCAAGTATTATCTGCTCTGATGTTATCGGTGGTTTTTGAAAGGTACTGTAGCGATGAAAAACTTTGTGAGCTTCAGGGCACTGTTTTGGGATAGAAATCGGCATTTGTGTTGTATGAAAAAGCTGCGTATTTTCGTCGTACTTAAATACAGTCCCCATATTTTATTTTATAACATGTAGACGTTCTTTTCTTTCCTATCTAATCGCTTTAACCTTTCCTCATCTAGTATTAATTGATGCATCGCGCACTCTCAGTTTTTGTGGGCCAACTTTTTTCAATTAGTAAAATACTCTGTCTACCTTTCATTGCTCAAAAGTATTATGTTCTCTTTTTCTTTTTCTACTAGGTGGTCCTCTATGTCCGTGTCTCGATGCTATTGTTTGTGGGTGACGTTCACAAATTTTTGTGACAATTCCTTCAATTTTTGTGTCCTCTCCTACTTCTTCATGTATCCCTGTGTTTTTTTTTTGCTGTAAGCATCCTCTCTGAAATATGTGTTCAGCATTTAATCATTTCTTTTAGTTTCCCTTTGTGAGCTGTCGTGGAATCATTGTTCCTTCTCGGTTCTGATCTTGTTTTTGACCTCTTCTTAGTTTTTTATCTATTTTCCTAAACTGTCTTCTTGAACTTTCATTTCTGTCATTATTATTATTTCCTATCATGTGTTTCAATTTTATTTCTGTTTCACATAATTTAGTTTGCCGCCCCACGTTTGTTTCTCATCCTGTTGTTTTAGTCTTCCTACCTGCTGTTGTCTCTCTCACTTGTTTTTGTCTTGCATCCTGTTGTTCATTCTTAATTCTACTTCTGCTTTTCTCACCCGACTGTTTGTTCCTTATTCTGCTTTGTTTTTTGTCCCACTTTGTGTCTTCTAGTCTATTATTTTTATCGTCTGTCCTCCTGCACATGTCCCTTGTCCTTATTTTGTACTTCCTCTCTTTGTTTCCTCGCTAACTGCTTTTGGCTCGCTGGATTTGCTCGCTTGACACCGTTCTTACTTTATGAAAAAAAGGTTCGTCTCCAACATTCTGTGTTTAGCTCCATAATTCTTGCCTCGGTTGTGATTTATTTTTATGGATTACCCCTCAATCCCTATTTTTGTAGAATCTTTCAACGTAGGATCTATTGCCAATTTTTTCAGAAGACTTGCGTCGCCTTCCTTGTCATTGGATGTCCACAGCATCACGGTTTTACTCACTGCCTTCCTTTCTTGACTGCTTGCATTTTCCACCAGATCTAGAAATCTGCCACTATCTTTACGCTTCGTGTTATGCTTTACATATTTCGATCGACCCGAATCATAGATTGTTACTAGATTAATTCGTTTAGATTCACTGGTTAAGGTGATTGGAAGTTTAGTAATTTACTGCATAGACTAACTCTCTGTCGTTGACGTTATCTGTTAGATTAACTGTTGGTTATCACTGACTTCCCAAGAGTTTTGTGAGAAACTGGGAAATGCTTGTTTTATTGAGAGTTTATTCGTTGTTAGCTAGCCGTTAGGTACTGGTGAGACTCGGCGATCATTTTGAATAGATCAGTTGTGTCACAACTGTATATATTACAGCGTTGATCATCAGTTCTACCGTTTAGTAAATGCTCTTTACGCGATCGCTATTATTTCAAATTTGGTAATGAAATAGAAATTTGTCCCTGTGTCCTAGAAATAATAAATAAAACAAGAAAGAATGAAAGAGTAACCCGAGGTAAAATTAATGACACTTTTCAGTCAATTTGAAAGAATTTCTCGACATAGCCGTGATGCAACTCCTCTTCTAGAAATAAACTCGCTTAGTTAGACCCTTTTAATTTCTCTTCGTCCTTCGGTGCATATCCGACGTGCCACCACTTCTGAACACGAGCACTCACCCTTAACGCTTTCTTAAACAAATCAAGTGAGATGCAATTAAGTGGTGAAGTCTTTGGGAAACAATGTAGCCTGGCTGCAATATCCTTTGTAAATTACAATTATATACACTAAAATAATTCAGATTTTGACAATTGTTGGAAAACCTTTATTTTTATTTGCTAAAAAAACTTGTATAGTTTTAAGTCATTTTACGAAGGCCGCAAGAACTTTTTTCTGGTGAACTACCTAAGATCGAGCAAAAATAATATATCAGATTGTGAGAGGGGTAGTTCCGCAAGCGTATCGCATGTATGGACTCACTACCCAATCAAACAAGAGCTGGTGGAAGGTAGGAGTTAGTGTTCATTGTTCGAAGTGTGCGAGTGATGATGCCTAAAGTCTGGGAGTGATGATGTGAACGGCATTCGTCGCCGTCGTACACTCGGCACCATGACAGGCTGGTGAGAGGTGGGAAGGGAGTCACAGTAGCTAACCCTCGTACGTATCGCGTTTTTCTACCTAAAATGATTAATTTTTACCCATTTTTGTTCTTCTATTACCAAAGATTTTATCTAATCTCACTGATAGGACATGGCGTCATATTTTTACTTAATTGCTTACACTAACTACCTCTATTATTTCTCAAGGACATTTTGCGAGTAATTCTCACCTGAATTTAAGCTATTTCGAGTTGAACCTCAGTTGTGTTTGTGTAGCACTCGATCCTTGATGTCTGTATGTTTCTGTGCTGTGGAATGAACTCGCCTGCCATTTTAATTTTTTAATTACGAAAGGACCTCGGAAACTAATTCATATTGTTTCTGGTGAAGTCGTAAATCAGTGGAAAATGGAAGATTTTTGCGAACCGAATGCCATTTCATCTTTTCACTGAGGCAGTGAAGGTAAAATGCTTTCGTGATTAGGGTAACATGGATACAAAGCGCAAGAAATATCTACCAAAGCCTCCCACGTCTAACTGCTTCAACATTCGATCAACTGCATCATTGGGATCAAGTCCACATCTGCTTCATTGTAGTTTAATTTTTTCCTAAGATTGTTTTTCGTAGTTTTTGTATGCTCCTTGTAATGACATGTGTTTCTGTAATCCTTACTGTGGTATATTATTGTTTACTTCTAATATGTTTCGCTGCTTATGCTGGTTGGCACAGTTCTACACAGTATTGCATTGTTGAGAAACGAGTCAACTTCTTTACTTCTACAGCTTCAATTTAGTCACCTGTGCCATTAGTCATCAAGGTGCATATTGGTCATATGTTTTTCCGTAATGCACGTATTTCTTGCGTGTCAAAACAATGTCATGCTTATTAATTTCACGTCCGAAACCAGTGCTAAAAATGGATCTTTTGATACCAAAGCTTGTCTGCAATTTTAAACTGTGTCGAGATTGCTTTATCGAGTCTCTTGTGATCAAATGTTTTTAAGGGCTAGGAAATTTTATAACTACTGTTTTTGAATAGAATTTATTGTAATTGCTCTCTATTTCCCTTGTCACAACATGTCATGTTGAATTGTTTCAGTTCATTTCATTTCTTCGTCCTACGTAAGATTTTTATTACGTCTTCGCATTTTGTTGTAATTTACATATTACGAACTTACCTTGCAAAATTAGTTCATCTTTAATTTTTTGTATTTTCGTGCTATTTAGCGCTAGCTCAATAATTGTCTCTATTTAATTTCAATTCATCATCTTTGTTCGCTCTTTCATAAGTTTTTGATGGCACGTGTGTTCATGCGGTATTCTGTTTTATACTGTTTATTTTATTAGCGTATTTTTGGTGTTGGTCTTTCATCAGCTTGGAAATGTGTGTTAACTCCTTGAGGGACTACACGTGACCAGATACTGAGCAGTTCTTTGTGTTATTGTTATGATGTCATCGGTCAATTTGAACTGTTTCTTTCTGAATAACGATTTTAACATATTCCGATCATAATCATAGAAATTTGACCTGCTGCATGTAATCTTGGAAGTTACTCGCAGCTTGAAGTTTTCCTCCTAACGCTATAAAACTAGCTTAGTTGGCAGCAGCTGCGGCTGAGCATCATCATTGGAACACTCTCCTGTTCCGCACGTTTGCCTGTACGGCAAAACTAAGCTCTGTATGCTCTGTGAGCGCAGTGTGTACATGATCAGTAGACAGCTTATCTATTGAGTTTCAGCGGAGTAGCTCGTCTGTATAGTAGCAGTGTGCAGGTTCACACTGGCTGCATATCTCGGTTAATTAGATGGTTTTAAGGTTGAATTAGAATTCGGTATTCGCTTAGTAATATCGTTGCATCAGACGACTGATGGATGCTCATCTACATAACTATAGTCTTATAAAAAATATTGACCATCTTCTTTCTGGATTCACACGAGAAATTATCAAATTGTACTCTTCGATGTCGGGTTAAAATCAATAGCGCGTACTAAGAGGACTTCGTACGATTTTAGTCGGATTGGCAATGAGCGTACTCTGGGCTAGTGTACGTTTTCTGAGTGAAATGACTGTCTAAGGACTGAGATCCTTTAGTCCTTTCAAAGTACTATCTTTTGGATCGCCCGCATGCAGTACTTGATGAGAGCTCTTCTCACTTTTGGAAGCTGTCAGCCAAACTCTCGTCTCCAATCCTATTTCATTTAATTCGTCGATGTTTCTTCAATCTCCTCATAGTCTAAAATCTACTCTCATTTAATAGTGGTTCTGGTTTTGAGCAATAGCGTAAATTGCAAGAAGCCAATCTGAGTCTTACGAGTGCTGAGAAATGAGGAGGCGCTTTGTTTCTGCAGTGAAGACTGAAGGCCTATTGTCTAGCTGGCTGTCAACTTACCTGAGGCGTGCTCAAGACACAGAGTCTCAAACGAAGGTAAGCGACGCTTGTTTCTCACTAAGAACTTACGTCATGTTTTTTGAAACGCTATTAAGTGGAATGATGCGTTTGCATTCCCTTTAAGACCATTGTCCAATTTTTGTTGTTATATGTGACATACGCTCAAGACTTCCATACGTTTTATTTGTAGAGGGTTTGCCTGGACACGGCTAACTTTCAACGTAATTTCAGCCGCGTCATCTTTGAAACGTTCGCCGTGCAATGTTTTTGGGGTTTTATTCGTATTTACATTTCCCCCAGGTGTGTTGAATGATTTTGAAGTTTCTGCAAATGAACGACTGTAGCGTGTTTCAAAACCAAGTGCAGATCGACTGAATTTCATGTTCTAAAGTTAACAAAAGTGCAATAGGCTTGCTACTGAATATTGCCCACGTTAATACACCTTTCGATACGTACGTCGCATGGTTTTTTCTGAATTGCTTTACATGCAGAGGCTGTAGAAATCACACGAGTCATTAATACCCCGTAACTTTCTATTTAATTTAGCTAATTATGGAGAGTAAATTGTCCTCGTTCGCATTTCTGTGCAATCACCCAGTACACCAATTTGAATGCTAATTCCCTTAGGAGGATTATTGTCTCAAGCTTCCGTACTGAACGTGGGGGAAATCAGTTTGTGTTGCTGGTTGAAAGGGTAAACTGTAGTAACTGATGCATTGCACTGGAAGGGCAGTGTCAGTTCAGGAAGCAAATGCTGCACGTGCTTCAATTATTTGTAGGTTAGTAAAAATTTGAAAATCTCTAGTATATGCATCAATTGTAAACGGTAGAATTTGTCAAATATTGCTTTTAGGGTGTTATTCAGAACTAATTCATTATCCCGGTACGTTTTCCCTATAAGTATCAATACATGTATAGATTCTTTGCGCAAATCCTGATCAACGTTATCTCGCCGATACATGACCCTATGAGTTAAAATTACTTGTATTATTGTCTCAACAGCTCGACTTCTTTAGTTTTGAGAGACTGAGGAGAAGAAATGAATCTCACATTTAATTCAAAATGCTTGTATAGTTGACATGTCAAGTACCGCTGTGGAAATGAATCCCCCAACAATGTTATTAAAGACGCTTGTATTTTAATCGAATAAAAAACAATACCGCCGCTTAGTGTAGCCTTACTAGATGTAGAAATATTTGTTGACGCCGCGTGTGTGTTTGTAGCGTGCACATCTTCGTGAAGCCTTTGCGGATGTGCTGTAGAGCTAACTATAGTTCATTGTAGGTTAAGTCTAACTGGTGCTAATTTAACGGGCCGTCTACTGCACCATCAGCTGTCTACTGTACTGTCGAACACGATTGTGGCATAGCTCTCGGTGACTTGCTTATTTAGGACAAACAGGGAAGCGTCGTTATTCACAAGAATGCTTTTGAGACCATAGGTTATAATTGTAATACATCAATTTGTGCCCTGCATCGCTCATTCACGGTCTCAAATCGTTCAAGATTTCTGGTTAATCTTGTAGCTAACATTTACTCTTCGTGAATTATGGCACTCACCTGAAATGTGCGTTCTAAGTTGGGTGAAAGTGGGGCGATGAAAGGGAATATCCAACTGGATGATGGAGTGCGCATAGGACCGCCGAATCACTTTCAGCGAGACATGCTCATGATGCCTGCCCTACCTTGCATTCCTTGTTTACTAAGTTTACGTTCGGTACGATAGACCCTAACCCAAAGCAATGACCAGATAATTTACAAGTATTGTGGGTTTAACTTACTGCATTTGCCATTTTACTTATCTCCAGTTGAAAATTCGAACAAAATTGCATTTTTTACTTGATACTTTGTTCTTTTTTCTCTTTAATACGAGGTCATCTTTTCGGTCCCGGCCTCTCAATAAGTTATGATTGCCAATCGCGTGACTAAAGTTAGGCGGAGGCAATCCAGGTCACCTGGGACAACAGTAGACCGCTGATGCTGAGGCAGACCGCGCGCTTCAATGACACCATTTCACTGATCTTGGTGGGCTAGATGCCCTTTTTGGCCCCCTCCCCCTGAACCTCGACAGTAAATCCCATTGTTCATCGATACGTGTCACAAAATAATAAGCTTAGAATAAACATACTTAGTATTAGTGAGTCGCTCTATCTGAATGGATTTTGTATGTAAGCCATTTAGACGTGTGACGACGTGATAAACGATCCTAACACGAAAAAACATTCTGCATTATTCAAGAGAAATTTTTATTTCATCGATGCCAAAATGTTATGGAACGATGCAAGGATGAATCTATACTTAGTAATAACAATGCTTCTTTTGAGTGTATTTCCCAAGTGCGTCGGTGCATGATTGAGATGAAATGATAGTTTGTATCAACGACGCAGGAATTGCTGATATTATTTTACTTAGAATTAATTTAAGTTGTTCCGTGGATTTGTTTTGTGAATGACGTTTTTCACTTATTCAAAGATAACCAAAATGAAGTTGCGTAAAAGCCTATGGGATGTTCTAAAATAATAATTCTTGAATCAAGAGGGAAAAACATATATTTCACAGCTTTAATTCAATTCATTTGAACAGAAATATTACCTATGGGTTATTGTTCATGAATACGGATGCGCAGCGATCGCCGTGCAATGCAGGTTGACCAGTGGTGTTCACTAGCGTTACCGTTACGAATGTCGGTGAAACTCCTCAGGGGCCATAGGATAGGCGGCAGGGTTAGGATAGTTAGGTTTGTCTATCGTATGCCATGGGGACTGGCATCCTCAGGGGCACAGATAGGTTACCGCAGCTGTAGGTAGACCATCGGGACTTCCGTCTCGTGTCCAGTTTACTTGCTTCAATTTTCCAACTTTCTTCCCTATCTCTTCTTTGTCTTTTTTCCTCTTGATTCTCAATTTGCTATTTATATGGGCAAGGGATCCTTTGTAGTGACACACCTTTAGCAAAAATTCCCCGTTTTCTACACTCCATACTAAATGGTCCTATCACTTTCGGAGTGACATGATCTAAATCCCTGAAACGCTGCACCGCCACCATTACTACTAATACTGCAAGAGAATTCAGATCGAAGTGCCCAAAGAACAAAAATAATGGACGCTCATTTTGAGTCAGAATATAATTTAGTGTTGTACCTCGTTATTCTGCAGTCATTAACTGGATTTGAACAGCTTTTAAAAGATTTGGAGTAAAATGAAGAGGAAGTGCGCTAAAGTTTGATTATATGATAGATGCTTAACATTTACTTCTGTGTGAGCAGTCTTCTTCTACGTGGAGCAGACGTTTGAACATGAAGCATTGTGGCGGTCAAACTATTGTCTATTTCTCTGAGGAATTTTTGAAATTGTGACATAGATAATTTGCTGGATGTAACTATCTTTTGGTCATCCTGTACGCGTAACTCAGAATGCAACGCAGGACTTTTGAGTAAATATATGTAAAAATATTTTGAGCGACAGAAAATAAACCTATAGCCTAATTGTAGTCAAAAGAAAAATTATATTTTTCTGAAGACAGAAATCCACTGTTCGTCTTGTTTAAAATCAAGTGTTGGATAATTGTGTTTTTGATCGGCTTGGAAGATTCGTTTTTAGATTCTGTTGCTACTGCTTCACGGACTTAGACTTTTTTGGCTAGCTGGTATAGCGGTATGATGAAGTAACGCCTACTGTGAAATCCCTTATGTTCATTCAAGAGAAAGCTATCGTTAAAAGCCTGGTTATCTGTGTCTAAATATGGTGTAGTTTTGTGTTTTGGTAAACTACTGTAGTCGATTACAAATCATGTTCTTATCATGATCAGTCAATCAGTCCCAAGATTCGTTACTTCATTCTTCCTCGTGGAGCTTGCGAATGGCGTCTTGTAAATTAAACCGTTTATACAGAGAAATTTGCGATTTCATCTTCGGTTCTGTTTATTCTGTTTTTACTTCGAAAAACTTGATTCGTAATAATCTCAAATGGTCTTTCAAATTCGATTGAAAATTTTTACTTCCTCTGAAGTAAATTATGTCGTGTCCTACAAGGGAGTAGGTATTCATGTGATTGACTGCACTGCAGAAATATTGCGAGTTATTATAAGTAATTAAATCGTGATAGGTTGTCGCGTGGATTCTTTTTCTAGAGCTAAGTGTTCATACTATTCTTTTCTAATGTTATTGAGCTGAGTTCGTGTTTTTTGTCTTCATGAACGTTGCTCGTCATGTGTTCGTAATTAAGACTTTAATTCGAGCCGAGAACGTAATGAATTTCGCTCACATTTAAGCTTCGGACAATCATTTTAATAAGGTTTTCAATATTTTGAGACTTAACATTACTTGTATTTTCAGGCATGAAAGTGTGTTTGGTTTGCCACTAAAATGCCTCATGAATATTCAACCATAATGGATTTCTTCAACCTGCTCATACTTTCGTGAAGATTTTCTTTATGGCTTCACTTAAAATTAGTGTTTTTTCGATACGAAGTTCAGGTTTTGGTAATTTCAAATTAACTTTTATATTTTGTGTTAAATTTTTCTTTCATCCGTAAGACTCGTGCAGTTACATAACTACTAAACACTTTATTTTCTACCCTTGAAGTTTAAAACCACATTTGTTCTTGTAAAGCCTCAAACTTCATTTAGAAGCTCACATTTGCTGCTGCGGCAAATAAACCACGTCTTTAACGTTGTCAGTTATGCTATTCAGCTGAAAATTGGCATGAATGACACCACCGTAGTTTGTGTATGGTTGTTCATTAAGGTAGTAATCGTATAGCGATACAATAATCTGAGCGTGGTTGTTTGCTGGATTACACCATGTTGGTTGTGAACAGAAGAATTTTATCCTGAGAAATATTTGAACACCATGACGGTATTGATGTATACACAAAATATAGTTTATAGTTTCTACATGATTGTTAAAACTGAGGTTTATGTAGCATATATTCGATACAGTGGTGATTTATCAATACTGGATACATAGCAGTACGTGCACTACTATTTGTTATCACCATTTGTATTGCAAAACGTTAATCATCATTAATAGTATATTTTTTTTTTTGGTGTAAGCTATGGAAACGTAGCTTTTTCTCTTTCATGGCTAAACCTTGGTATGCAGTCACTATTTAATGCTTGTGATTGAAATTATGTTACATTATTTCCATGAATTAACCTGCTAGGTGTTTGTGAAATAAACATTTACTTCGAATTTTTCAAAGATCCCAGGAAAATATTGTGGTCAGTCTCACATTTTCGTTTGCTGTTTTTAATTGTATGAAATGCGTATCTTTAGTTAAATACTTCCGTGGGAGATGTTCAATCCTTCATCGATGTGTGGGACGGTTATTTGATTCAACGTATTTTATTATTCGGGAAGTTTTTCATACTGTAGTTGTGTTTAATAAATCCCATTTAGTGAAACAAGAACACTTCGTTGGTGTTAAGTTCAATGCACTTGTCTGTGTGGCAACGTTTTGTCTTGCACTCCGATACCGTAATCTGAACTCGATTAACTTTTGATTTTCATTCAATGTACTGTACTTCAGAGAGCAGCCGTGTGACCACTTCGGCAGTACGTACGTCACCAGTGTTCACTGAGTAAATTGTTGGCACTATGGCGCGGTACGAGTTTTTAGACCATCAAAAATACTGCGATGAACAAAAATACTTGAGTGAGATGAAAAGTGCTTATCCTGCCGCAAGACATACGGAATACAAGACGGCAACATTCAAGTATCGTGCAGATATTGATGTGCCGCCTCGAAATTTGGCTTTTACTCAGTTAAGCTATTGGCTCATTACCATGTGAGTGGTCCCTACCGTCTGAGTAAGCATTCTTCAAATTTTAACGTCTTGTCTCATCTTACAGGAAGTGAATCTATTAAAATTAGCAAAGTATGCAATCTTGTAAATTCTAGGAACTCAGTACTAACCTTAAACTGATCTTTCATGTCACAAAATCATACTTTTCATTCATTTCTAGGATTAGTAGTAGGACCGTTAATGGTTTTCATTTCTCTTTCTTGCAGTTCGTAAGACGTCTGATTCGTGTAAGAAACGTCATTTGCAGTATGCTGAGAGGATAAATTCTATTAGAGTTATATCGGTTATCTCATTTTTCTATGGTGCACACTAATTTCAGAAATAGTTTTTCGTGACTGATTCAGTGAACGAGGCAGTCTGACTACAAAACATATAAGGCACTGATGCATTCGGTAGCTTGTAACGTATCTAATATCACGTGCAGCTCGAAGTGTTGCCGTCTCGCGTTCCGTGTCTTTCGTTCTCTGTGTATAAAAGCTACGCACAAACTATGCTTCTATCCATCCTTGAGTGAAAACTTCCATCTAGCTGTATAATATTGTTCAATATACTATGTTCATTATACATTTCCAAATTTCCAGGTTAATTCAATTGTGTAAAGTGTTAATGGTGAAAAAATGTTGATCATTTTCATGCGAATATTCGTAATTCGTTAAGATCTTGCATAATGTACAATTCCATTGTTTTGCAGCTTCCTTCATGCTTTCAAATATTTCATTTATAGGAAGTGCAATGTTATGTGTGAAGTACCTGTTGGTAATAATAATGTTTATTGTTGAAAAAAGCCGAATCAGGATATTCTTATTGCACAGACAAGTATCTTTCGATGAAATATTTGCTGTTCGTAGGTGGAGAAACCTCCGATATTTTGTAGCGCATCTTCGTCTGAAATCATTCAGTTTTGCAGCTGCCTTCTTTTCCGTAGTCGTCCGTATTCGTATCCATGGTCTTCAAAGTATCCTTTACTGTGGGCATGTTCACTAATGGATAGTCCAATTAGAGATTATTTTAAAATGATTGTAACGTTACTTTTCGGCTCTCCAGCGCATCTTTGCGTGCAATGAGCTCGAAATTCTAGATTCATCATGCGAAACTTAAATGCGATAAAAATTCTGTGAAGTCTAGTTCGTAAGAAATTCTTATAACTTGCTTGGGTGAACGAATAAATTCAGAGGGTATCTTTGGTGCCAACAGCTGCACACCTGATTTTGATCAAAGGATACAGAGCGCCGTGTGTAGGATAACATAACCCCGTATTAAATATATTGTTTGTTGTGTCATCGGTTGTAGGCTGAGTAGCAGGGTCTGTATACGACCGAAGCCTGGTGTTACTATTTCGTGTAACTGATGATCTTGTATGGTAAAAATTCTGGTGGTATCGGTGCGTTGCACTTACAAGAGTGCCTACGTAGTCATTTCAAGTGTAAGAGATTGCTTTAAAACATAGTCAAACTCGAGTTTTGCGCGATTTGAATAGCTTTCAATTTTACTTGTGCCCAAGTTCACGAATTATCGTAGACTCGCCTCTTAAATGATGCACTCCAACAACGCAGTGTACGGATGTATAAGAACTCGAGAGATCGAAAGGCTTCAGACTTTCTTCGTCTGCATATGAGCATGGTGTCTATGGTAAACTTCGATTGGTATAATCATTGCAGTGAATTAACGTTCGTCAAATAATTATAAAGTGTGTATAGCATTTAGTTATTTATGTACATCACGTATCTCATGGATATGCATTCATTATCGATTCTTAATTGAATTTTAATCTTCAGTTAACTAGTCCCGAGAAGTTTAATTGATGCCTCAAGTTACTTATAATTCATGAATTGACATTTCTTGTAACGTATTATGAACAAGATGAAGCGTAGTTATAAGAGTACTTTACTATTGATTCAAGTTTCGGTTTTGTTTTAAGCTCTTCAGTCGTATTCTCTAATTTCACGACTATTTCTGTATCAACAACGTTCAATTTAATGATGAACTTATGCTCATGGTCGTAAATAGCTCGACGTATGCAGGTTGCCATGAAAGTAGCATCAGGAGAACCTGAATCCTGTATAGATTAATGTTCCGTTACAGAGATAAGAGCTTTGAATGCTTCGTGGCACACATCCTGGTTCGTGTCTCGAAGAATTACCTGCTTTCATCTTACTGGTGGTGTATTTTAATACTATAAAACATATTGGTGAAACTTGAAATGATCGCAGATCGACTCGTTTCAATCTTTTCAGTAATGACTAGCGTTTAGGCTTAGTGTTTTTATCCTTCTATAAATAAGAACAAGCTCTTATCTTGGTTCTTAAATAAGTATTAAAATTGGTAAAGTTGTGGCAAGTCAAATAATTAGAGCCAAAGATACAGTTTTATCTTTTGTTTTAACAAAACTTTCATCTCTATCTGCAGCTAAGTTTATTGCTTCTGTGTTTTCCGTTACTCACTCAATTACTTGAATCTCAAGGTTATATTTGTTTCATTAATATTACTCTCCTCGTGATTTTAGATTTACGTACTTAATCATTTAGTTGATTTTCAATTGACATACCTAGTTCGCTATTTTATTGTCTTAGTAATTTCTTTCACGTTTTATTTAATGGTTTATAGTTGCGGTGGATTCTGTTCTTTCTTTGTTAACATTTTTAAAAAACAATCCTTGAAAAATAGATATTTCCATTTCCCTTGATCAGAGCTCGTTAAAATCTGCGTTAACTAGGAAGACCGACGACGCTGGTACCATTCATGAAAATCATTCCCGCTAACGTAAATTTTGATACGGTCACCGCGCTGAGTCCAAGTCACGACTGTGAGTTTGTGCTTGAAGAACAGGTGACAGAGGAAATTATAAAAGATAATTTCATTGCGCTGACATTTACTGATCCATGTCGTCTGATGAAGTCGCATCGTGTTTTTTCATCCAAGCTTTGACCCATTCGGTGATTTCCTCGACACCGCTCTCCATGTCCTCAACGGTCTCGCTGGTTATTTCCTTGACAATACTGTGATCGTAACTGTCCATGGCTTCATCCAACAATACATTCATTATTTCGCACTGAATGTTTTCCAATATTTTTTCATGATTGTAGCCCCTGCACACAAAAAAATAATGTGCTTGATTTCAAACTGAAAGAAACATTATCTATAGAAACGAATGATTCCAAACTGAAAGAAGCCAAGTGAAATGGAATCCATCACCCTGAAAATTGGAAGGTAATTTTGGAATGTGTAACTTGTTCTGCATAAAAGCCAACTGAAGTAGAATAGCACGCAGCAAGCTAAAGGCTATTGCCTGAACAAAATTTTACGATAAAACAGAACTGCACAAACTCATGTGTTCCTCTCAAAAGGTTGAAGTCTGTTTTTCTCAAACAGAGGAAGCTTAAGTGTTTTGTTGTCACCAAAACTTTCTCACCTACAATTTTGCACAAGAAGTTATTAGAGAGGTTAGTCAGACCCGGATTTGCCCCCATGTCAAATAAGCGATCAAGTTGCTGAATAGAGTAATTAAGCAACTGTCAAGAACTGTTTCCACGCTATTGCAGAAAACAAACGACAATTAAAACCTGACAACCCCAAACAACGAGAGGAGCTTTGAGTATTCCTCTAAAAACACTTGACTTGAAATTTATATTGAAAAGCAAAAAGTTCAATTTTGTTCCAGTGAAAGCCTCGCAAGAAGAGCTAGGTACATGCCACAGAAAATTGTCGATTTGACACCTTCCTTTAGGTCTCACAAAGTACCAGAAAATTATATACAAACCAATTAGAGCTTGGTAACGCATTACTGTTATTGCCTTTCACAACTGGGGTACACGTACGACCTAAATTTTGTGGTGTATGTTAATCAAAAATAGTAATTTACGAGGCACGTAATGAAATCTTAAACGTATGTAAAAACCAGTAAAAAATTTCAAGCATTGGGATGTTTAGAACTCGCAGGGTTGCTTGTATAAGTTCACTATCGGTACTGACCAATGTGAGTTAATATATAGGCTTAGGCATCCCTGCTCCAGTGTTGAAAACGCAGGGTGCGCCAGAAAAAAAACTTCCACATTTCAAAGGACTCCACATGTGTATTCGTCGTCCAGACCACCATTTCGACGACATAAAATAGTAAACATTAAGTAAAACAACTTTTCAATATGGAAATTTAGGTAATACAGAGCTTCCGGTGATACTTCGTTCTTATTTATTCGACCTCCTCTGAAATGTGGGCCCTGCTTCTGCTACACCCTGCACACTTCCCACCAACACTCAACAAAAGATTGTATCTGCCGATGATCAAACAATAGTAAAAACTTAATTTTACAGTTCATAAATTGAGGGTTTGTCATCCTAGCAATCCATCAGTTGTGCTAGTTTTCTCAGACTTCTAAACCATCATACTTCTATGTATGTTACTTCAAAACTTAAGATTAGGTCACAAACCTCGAAGATAGCCGGTCGTACAAAACTGTGTTGTTGCAGCGCAAGACAAAAACTGCATCAAAAAATCGTTTAGGAAAGAAGCTGCTGCCGTGATACTCGACGATCTTCCCTCCCTGGCTGATAGGGTCTTCAAGTTCATCAATTACCTGCAAGCAAGTCCAAGGTTAGAGCTCAACCTTTTGAAGCGAGACAACGGGTTGGGTTTTGTTGCTCAAGAGGGCAAACTCTGACACTGATATTTAAATGTACAAAAATAGTGCTAGTTACTACTTTTTCTCAGCAAAGAGGTACCTAGACATCCAAATGCTAGGTTTCTACAGGCCTATTTGACATACACTAGCACAATCATAGTATGGATTGCAGAGCTTCAATGACTCAGAGAACGTCGCACAGAAAGGGAAAGGAGCTTTTAGTATGGACAGTAGAAAACGGAAAATTTAGGCGCTGGGTGTGTTCTCACACAGAATCCTTTGCAGATACAAACAGCCAGTTAAGAATGAAGGGAAAGAAAAGATAAAAAATAATCGGCAAAGAAGGCATGGAAATGAAAAGAAGCAAAGCGAGTGCAAAAAAAACAAGAGTATCGAAAACCTAGCTAAAGCAGAGTCAATACCTATATTGTTCTTCCCCACAATTATTAATTGTCTATAGTCAAAAGGTTACAATTCACCATCATTGTTGAAACATCAAGCCACAATGATTCAAATCAAATTAAAGAGCCTTTTTATTATTAAACAAAAAACTTCTTTAACAAAAATGTCAAATTGAGATTCACATGGAACTGAAATAATTCAATGGATGAACAAAATCTAGTGCACTAACTTTGTCTTCATCAAGGATGGCACATTGCATCTTATCATCGTAGCCATCATACAGGCTGTTGGCCAGAGCAAGATCCGACACACTGATGTGCTGCATACTGCAGTTGTCTGCAACCTGTGATGCCATGGTACTTTTGCCAACACCTGGGGTACCTGCAAACAAAAGAATCAGGCATAATACAAGTTAATGCACAAACACTACATCTATTTTAGCAATGAGCCTGGTTTGTAAGAGTTGAACTAGCTGACTGAATGAATTCATCAAATGAAAAGGGGAGTGCCTACTTAATACCAAAAAATTTGGGCAGTACTGGAGTATTGGGTCACCAAAAGCAATTCTACTAGTACAACAAGATCCAGTCAAGTTATCTCAACACATTGAAAAGAAGACTCACTTGACTCTATAATTAAACTTTTCCAAGCATTTAACAATTAAGGTAGCCAAACTTACTATAGGTTAATGGACCTACTTCTAATGAATCTGCAATGCCATTGAGGATGCAAACTGCACCTGACAAATTGATATCACTTCTCCTAAGAGCAGATAAACTCACACAACCTCTGATACTAAACACCATTGTTTCATGCTTTTCTTTGAATTATACAACCTATTCTTATTCTTATTATTATTATTATAATAATAAATAAACTTCAATCATAAAAGATAACCAAGGATAATACCATAATTGTATCTTGTAATTAAGGAGTCAGAGTCAAATATTTTAGATTTGAGTTCTAGGAGTTAAAGTATAAATTTTTGGAATCCTAGTAGGTGAAGTCTGACCTTACATCTTCTGACTCTACAACCCTGGTTCTTAAACACCTAACACATATTATGTACACTGTAATGGCTTAATGATGCTGGAAAAACAATCCATCTAACTGTAAAATTGACTTCAGAGAACAGATTAGAATCCCAGGAGATTAATGTTTTCATGTCTATAGGGAAAGTGAAGTTTGGACAGACTCAACTTGAGAGTATTCATTAGTTTACTGAAGCATGACCAATCTAATTCAGAGAAAATCAAAGAAATGTATTGGGATGAAATGATTCATAGTTTAACAAAATGAATATCAAATGTACTTAAATAAAGTTGTAAGAAGTTGTAAAAAGAGCAATGTAATTATTTGAGTCACATCCTAAGCTTTCAAGTGAAGCACACTGATAAAAAATTATATTTCAATGGAGGTGTCTTTTCATAATAATGATATGGTATGCCAGCATTATTACATCAGTTTTCTTAAATTAATTATTATATCACTCAAGATATCTGATGATTTCTAAAGCAGTAAACTTCCTAAAAATGTCACAGGAAAACCTCAGAAATTAATGACTAATAAGGTACTTTTCAGTCCTGCACTTTTGCTGCAACTGATGATTACATGGCTGCTATCATAATCCAGGTAGAAAAAGTACAAAAGTATATCGTATTATCTGAGATAATTCATTTAATCTATATGAAATTAGATTCAGATCAATATTTTTAAGCTCCAAAACACAATTAAAAAATGTCAAATTGTCTTAAAAAATTAAGCTCTAAAACACAAGTTTAGATATTAAAATTCAAAATGAACAACAACAAATTTGAAATGCAGTTAATAAGATAACAAAGCTCAACTGCTCTTTGCTGATTTACTGACAACTTTAAATCTAATCAATCATGATAGATATATAATGTAGTTTTTTAGTCATACTCTGGAAACTTCTGAATCAACACTTCATACTTATTTCAGATGTTAATTCATATACAATAACCCAAGAGTACATAATTTATCTCAAATAAAAAATTCATAGTTTGTCACTCATGCATGTTTCAAATCTTGAAGATAATTTCTCAAAACATACCTAATCATTCATTTCTACTATAAACACACAAATACTTTGAATTATTCTTTGCAGTACTTCTATCAAAATTTTCAAGTTGCCCTGACAAAAATACTACCCAGATGAGAAAACTTTTTTGATGTAAATTTAGGATGTATAAATGCAATCATTTCAACAAGAAATGCAAAATATTTCATAATTCCGAACAAATTAGTACTTACCTGTGATAAGAATATTAGGATATTTGAGAACCATCTTGAAAATATTCTTATTTGCAGTTAGTTTGGAAACCTACGAGAGTACAAAAAATAGGTACAACTTAACCAACTGTACTGTGTTGAAGTGCCTCTGCTCAATGCAAAACATAAAACATGGTAGTCAAACATTAATATGTAACAAAAATGCATTCATGATAAAATAATTGTAACATTGCTGTCATATAAATTTTTGGTTTCAGTTAAATTTTTCATCAGGCATAATCAGCATACTGAAAATTTAAAATATTGACAATAAAAATCACACAAAAATAATTTCATACAAAGAAAATACAAAAATAAATTTTCAAGTTTTAACTTGAGATTTTCTGAGCTACATATATACTCAATTATTATCAAATCACAAATTACCTTATTTAATAACAGTATATACTATATGGTTAAGTCAAGACAAAGAAGACAAAAACGTAAGCTTTCTCTCACTAGTCTTTCTACAAAAATTACTATCCAAAGTTCAATTTTTGTCAGTAGAAGAATGTGTGAAGGCTTTTAGCTTAATATCATTGTGATTCATATAAACAAGAAGTAATATATAATGGGCATTGAAATTTTTTTCAACTCAAATCGCTGAGCTAATTTTGAACCTTTTTGAACAGTTCAACAAAATCAAAATTTTTTGACTTTATTTGCAAACTAACATTGTCATACTTCAGATGAAGTTGTCATTTCTGAGTTTCTCAGAATTTTGCTTAGTATAAATTTTCTTTTTCTCTCCACATTCAAACTCAACTTTAGTTTGTTTCCAGCAACACCACTAACTTGCTTTGATTAAAAAAATGGAAACATACAAGATAGAAAGAGGCTTTGCAAACAAATGAGCTTGTAGCTTTTACTTGCAAACAAAATAAAGCATTTTAGATGCCCTCAAAGACCCAAGACAAATTTTTGCTCTACCATGAAGCAGACAGGAAGTAATTTTAGGAACCAGTTGTAGAATATTACCACAGAGCTCACATTTTTGTGTCCAACACATTACGTGAAAGTTTCTTGATGGAAACTTTCAAGCCTTCAGTTGGTAGGTAGGTAGTAATCTTTGCAAATTATTTAGGTTATTTTGTCAAAAATTATACATAAAAAATTAATTGATGTCTTATTACCAACTAAATAATCCAGTAACCCTTCCAGCCCATCCACACTAATTTATGCATCTAAACTTTAGAATACCGTCACTGAATTTTTTACTCTTTTCTGAGAATCAATTATTTAGTCTTTGTAATAATGATGCTGTCACTCAGACAGTCTGACTATCCATTAAATTATGGGTAACCCTAATTCAGCCAATATACCTTTATGAGAGCTTCGTCTTTGTCTTCTTGCAAATGATGGATGCTATTTAAAAAAACAGTTAAGATTAAGGTATTGAAATCCAAAAAGCTGGATTTACACTTTTATAATTAATTTATTTTTTTACTAAAAATTCTTTCAGCTACAGATCTATTTACTTATTTGCACAGTCATTCATACCACTCACCACAAGCAGGCCTAATAAGTAAACTCATCACTCATGACAGCAACTCTCAGCTTCTTTTTTCATGCACATTCAATCACTTTCATGATGTCATTTATACTTTATAGTAACCCTATCAATCAAATTGTTTCCATCTCCTTTTCATACCCTTAATCTTAATCTCAGCATGTACAAATTGCACAAACATTTTTCATTCTTTTCCCTTTTAAACTTGAGCATACAGTTCTTCCAGACATTTTTGAATGACTACTGACATTCTTTTACCATGCTATTCCCACACATTTATATCTCAAGTTTCACGCTCTTTTGTTTACCTCTTTCTTCTAGTTTTATACTCTTTTGCTCTCAGTTTTACACATTTTTTTAAAAATTATTCCTCCTTTCATCTTTGAAATCCTCTTCATATTATTCTCCAGAACTACAATCTTTTATTGTTCTCTTTTGTCTTACCCAAGCTGCCCCGGCTTAGGCTAAGGGTGCGTTTTTTTTATAATTTTAAATGCTAGGAACCCCAGCATTTACAAACCAATTCATTAATCTCTATTTCACTTTTTTCAGCTAAACCTTCGCAAAACTTTATCTCCATCTACGTATCACATTTCTTCTACTCAACTTTCTTCCACTTTTTGACTTCAGTCATTCTTCTTCTTCAGTTTAGTGAGGGTTCCGGTTCCAGTTGGACCATGCACCTCAGGACTGGGAGTTCAGTCTTCTTCGTTCAGTTTAATGAGGACTCCGGCTCCAGCAGACCCATGCACCTCAGGTGACAGTCAGGTCAACTGGGAAGTCTGGGAGTTCAAACATTTTGTTTGGATCAGCCTATATCAAATCGAATACAAACGTTACTCACATGGACACACTCGTTGCTCTACAAAACTTACGCGTCACTATCATATCTAAAAATCGGATCACACATTACAAAGAAGCCACAGATACGAAGAATGCAAACAATTATATTTAAAAACTTTAGCCTTCGAAGAATCAAAAATCTCAAAAGCTTTGGCGACTAGAACCTTTATTAATTCCAACACGTTTTCACGTGACCACGGAGTACTTCCCTTGGGAAAGGAAGTTTAAACCACACATTCCTCACATCCCCCACCGCACCAGTAGTTGTAAGGCATTTAAAACCCAACGGTAAAACGTGTTGGAATAATAAAGGTTCTTTCTTTTTCCAACCAATTACGGTCACGATCCATTTCAGTTTTATTAGCAAAGTCATTTACAATTCTCAATCTCTCATACCCGATCTTTGTCTCTAATAATGACCTGATCATTGGGATTTAGCTTTGGCGACTAGAACCTTTATTAATTCCAACACGTTTTACCGTTGGGTTTTCAATGCCATACTACTACTGGCAAAGTGAGGGATGTAAGGAATGTGTGGTTTAAACTTTCTTTTCCAAGGAAAGTACTCTCTGGTTACGTGAAATGCCTGCCTAAACTGAGGTTCGAACCCTGGTCCTCTCGGCTGCGAGGCCATCACACTATCCTGTACACCATGGACTAAAAGCTCTGTAACTTTGTCAAAATGACTCGCACAACTGAGACCATTAATGGTTAAACATTCATACTATATTTTATTAGTATTAACTACTAGAAAGTCAAATTTGTATGAATATGTAGTCATTTTGTTTCATTTATGCCTGATTGAAAGCTGAAGTCAGAACAATTTTCAAATTTAAAGAATTTGTTTAAAATGTTTATTTGTTGAGCAAAGAAAATATCTTCCACAGCAGCAATAAAATCAAATTTGAAGTAAATGAATAACTACTTAAGATTGTACAATTTGCATACCATTTTTTCTGCTGAAAGCAGAATCGAAGTCAAAAAATTGTGCAAATACGTAAAGCTACGCGCGAAATCCAATCTCGAAAAATATGTAACAGTTAGCCAGTACACGAGTACAAGCTGCATCCGCATGACCTTTAAATTATGTTTAGCAGTCCTTAATATTAGATACGATTATTCCATCTGATAAAACACCGTTATACGATGTTGGTGTTAAACTGCGAAACTAGTATTAGGGGATCACAGACGAGATAAAACAGCTGAGCAAAATTAAGAAAA
>VOMN01115442.1:0-67209 GCA_014899125.1 Orchestia grillus
ATTTGCTGTAAAATTCGTTATATTCGCTGTAAAATTCGTTATATTCGCTATAAAATTCGTTATATTCGCTATAAAGTTCGTTAAATTCGCTATAAAGTTCGTTATATTCGCGATAAAATTCGTTATATTCACTATTAAGTTCGTTTCCCCAGTGAATGAAATTTACTCCGACGATGTCACACTAGCGAGGCAAGTTCTGTGGAGTTCGTCCGAGCAAAGGAAATTCATTTAACATTGTATCAAACGTGTCAGCAGATATGCAGAAGTGCAATTCAAACCGCCGAATGAATGGAAATCTTTTTGGTGATCTGCGTAGTTTTCGCATACTTGAACATCTTCAGTATTTTTGGTCGCATGATCAGTTTCGGATTAATTTCGGACCCAAAGGCTCGTCGTTCGCAATAGAATATGCCAATTGGAGAGACTATAGTTAATTAACAGATGAATTTTAAAATTAGTTATTTTCATAATGTATTGGAAAATTCATCATACTACGTGAAATACGACAAGATGATTGATGTGGCCTGACCGTTAGCTAGCAACATCAGCCCGCATCAACTAGGTTTAAATAAATAGGTAACCGCATGGATTTTTACACTGGAGTATTAGGCCGCCGGGTATTTTTGTGTGCAAACCAGACCGCGATCCATAAAACACGCGTGCTTGGTGTCCAGAAGTGTTGCCGGCCACATGTCCTCGGGCCCAGGCCGGTTGGCCGTTGACATCACTCATTGCATAGTCGCGAATTACTACGAAGAATGTAAGGTAAAATTTCTAAGTGGAGGAGCCTGTTGCGCCGACTGAGCTTCACGTAATCTTTGACTTTTGCAGTCGAATTCGAAAGCTTGTTCACAATATACACACCACGATCTTCGTACGTTTGTGACGTGATTGTTTGCCGGTTGGTAGATCGTGTTTGAATTGCGAAATCTATAAGGTAAATAGTAAAGGTAAATCTATAGTGTTACTACTCTGTTCCAATTACTTTAGCATGCGCCCGGTCTTTTCTTTTCGCTTGATATGCGTGTAAAATAAATGCCATTAGCATTTTGGTATATCTCTATTGATGACGTGGTTGTTCCTTTGTTAATTTTTCTTCTTTTCCATTGTTGGCTCAGTCCGTTGTGTAACTTCGTGTTTGTTTACGTGGAAACATCGGTCGCCGTTTATTATAGGCCATGTCGGGACGATGGTCAGTGTGTTTGGCTTGCATTTAACGTCACTCAAGCCCGTGAGCACTTCAATTAAGACACCTTTATCACCTTCAGTTTTGAGCGTACGATCGTTCGGTCAGTTTATGTTTTTCGAGTGAATGCCAGTGTTGGAGAGGCGTGTAGGATATGGGCTAGCTGGGCACCGCTCGTGTATTCGTCTTTTGTATGAACAGATTGCTCTCAAATAGGTAGGTGACGCTCGTTTAGTCTGGTGATGTTGATCAAATGACTGGCCTCGAGCGCCGTAAAGTCGGGCTGCTTCTCACGCCTGTAGGCCTTCTCTCCATTTTACGATCTCCGCCGCTCTGGTCTCCCCCTGCAGTCCGCGGAGTATTCTTGATCATTTCGCTTTGGATTTCCGACGTTCACATTTCTTTAGGGAACGAGGTAGTGAAAATGTAATCGCGTGTGATGTTCCAGTGGAAAATTAAATGGGTGTATTTGTATTTGTTGCCGTTAATGCAGGTTTGCCAGCTTTAGATAATTGGGAAAAAGATGTTCCTGATATTATAGTATGCTTGTACCGTGGGGTCAGCGACTTGGATGAAACCTTGAACATAAATCTGTTATTGGACACTCTACGCACCGTTCTTATTGTTTACATTTTCCTTATTGTTTTCAGTGATCCAGATGAGAAAATAACTGAGTAAAACGTGCGTATTTGTTAATGTAAAACGAATAATGACGCTCATAATAACCCCGTTTACCTGAAGTCTGACCGTATCAAACGTTGCGCAATATTTCGGTGCGCTAAGAGACGTTTAATGTCTCATAGAATGGTCTACGTGAATCAAAATCAACTTGTGTGAACCATGTGCGTGTGTTGGTATTTTAGACCGCCTTAATGAATCGTTTAAAGATCAGAATAAACGAGTATTTGGTACGCTTATTAGCGTTTGAAGATCTGACGGACTCGTAGTATAGTGCACGTCACTGATGTATCACATTCGATGCGCTCGCGATTCTTCAGTTTCGAAATAAATTCCTGGGCGAGCTGCTCGTAAATTGTAAGCTCTCTTGTCACTGCAGCGTTGTGCTTTGTGGAACAGTTAAAAAGGTTGCCCCCTTCACTCACGGTCCCAGCCAGGCCTGGCCACAGACTGCTACAATCTAATGCGCTCCTAATGTTGTCTTCGCTGCTATTTAACTCGACCATTTGTCGGCTGAGGTTGCGCGAGTAGGAGCCACATTCGTTTAAGTTGTCACAGATCGCCTCTAATTCTATGTCCTTAATCACGCCTGGCCCGCGGTGCCCAGGTACGGTCGGGCTTGCGTGTCCCAACAAAAGAAAACAATCTCGTGAGCTCATTTGCATGATATCTTTTTCTTGGCTCGCTCTTAATTGGCCGTATGGGCCTTGTAATTAGGTTCCTTCCGTTAAATTGATTTAGGGCAGTAAAGTTGTCAGGCCTTTTGTACTCCTAAAACATGTGTTTAGTCTGGCCATCTTTCGTGGAAGTTTTGATGGAAATAAGAGCTATGGTGGTTGTGGGACCACCATGTTCCTTGATCGTCTGTGGCTAGTGCACTACGATTCTTGACAAATTTTGAGGCTTTCTGTAAGTGTGTGCTGTGTCACTTCAAGTTTAAAGAAGAGCTCTACAACCTTTCATCGCGTTCTACACCAAGCTCATTACGCAGGATATTGGCTGCACAGTTATGTATTAAGCTATGTCATATTATTCACACCCTTAGCATATATTTACACCACCTCCTCCCGGAAATTACGGAAAAAGAGCTTGGATGGCAATTTCATTGGAAGCTTCAGGACCGAGAGTAGGATGCATACGTTAGCGTTGTTTAACCCTTTGAGTCATGCATGGACACCTCAGTCTCAGTTTAATTTATACTTGGTGCGTCAAGTCGACTAAATTGTGAACAACCGGAAACTATTAACATAATTTAACTACCCACTACTCGAAGGGTTACAAAATTTACTCAACTTCAAAGACCTAAGTACTTGCCTTCTTGGTCCTGTTTAGTCAGCTCACACCATTACATCTGTGTACGTGTACTGACGAAGATGCACACCATTACGTCCGTGTACATGTACTGACGAAAATGCCTCATTTCCAGACGGCGCTCCACTGGGCCGCCAAGCACGGATGTGTCGAGGTCGTCAAGCTTCTGGCAGGCACACACCAGGCCGACCCCAACGCCAGGAGTGTGAGTACCTCATTTGCAAATGGCACCTCGGAATTTATTCGGGCACCACGTCCCAGGCCACACTGATGTGGCGCCTGTTTAGGCACGGTGCATTTACTCTTCATTTCTGAGCAGAAGACCTCGACCGTGGGGTATAGAATCGGGGCGCTGTTACAGAATGCTTGTGCCTGGCAGTGAAGTGTAATTTCCTTACTCTTCTTGCTGCAAGACGAGCGGAAATGCCTGTTGTTTCTATGGAACTTGAACCTTGTATTTTACATGTATCATATTGAAGGATGACAAATTTGATTATGTATTGACGTGAGTATGAAAGCGAAGTTCTAGCACTGAAGTTATTGTTCTTTGATAATTGCAGAGATATGGGGGCGTATGTTTTTAAGCCGAGAGGAAGACAAGAGTGTAATTTCATTGCACGACATTATTGCCTCACTTCATTCCGACAGTCACGTTCTTTCAGAGTTGCTTCTTCTCTCCTGGGTTTGGTGAAGCGGACTTTATACGAAGGGAATTCTGCTGCTGAGGACATGAGCATTCTCAGCTCGAGCATTGTTCTTTTTTATTTCATGAAGGTTTATCATTTATCATGGCCTTATGGAGTGTTTTTGTCATTATTTTAGGAGTTTGATTTTGTTAACCCAAGTGGATTCATCACGCAGTTCTTACTGATGACGTTTCTGGATTTAGAGCATTTACGTGGATAACAAGAGTCATTGAGAAGGGAATCGCATTGCTTCATTGATCACTTGCTTGTTTGTGTTCGATTTTAGTATGATTACTTTAATAGCTTGACTGAGAAGTACGAGCATAAGATTTTATATAAACTGGGTCCACTGTAGGGTTGACATGAGCTAACGTCCTCATTCGAACACTAAAAAACGAACCGTCGTGTTGCGTATACCTTACGTTGTTCCCTTTAAAGAAAGCTGCTCTGCAGTTATACCAGTCTTTTTTGGACTTATGTTCTCGGATGGGGGATGCAACAGACAATATCTGCTGGTCTGAATTCATGTTCTATTGACCCGAATGGCCCCGGTGCGAAAGTGTAGAACTGTAGTCTGCAGATAATTTCTCCCTCAGATTAGTCCGTTAATGAGAGTTGTAAGAGAGGCTCTTAATTTGGTCAATCGATGTTGAGAAATATTTATCATAGAAAAGGAGAGGGTTGTGACGACCAGTTCAGATGTCCAGGTTGACTTAGAACTTCTGAGGTCGAATTCGAATTTTATTTTGATGGAAGAGCGAGGATCCTTGTGTACCGAAGCTAACTTCAACTGGGCCCTTGACCTGGTTAAATTCTTGGGAGTTGCAACAGTGTATTGCTGTTAATCCGAATTGTATTTTTCTTGTTGTGTGATACCATTTATTATGTACGTAGAGGACAAACTTTTTTAAAACCTCGTTTAATTTTATTCTTGGCGCTGTCGTTGCTGCTGTTGCGGAACACCGACGCTTCGTGTTGCTGCTGCCCTGCAGAATGGGGTACGTCGCCTTCTTACTTCTAAGTTTTATGATGGTTTTAGGTTTTGACAGTTATTTACGGAACAGTAGTGGGATAGAGTTCGCCTTATTTTGTTGATGGAGCTAATTCCTCTTAATTTAAAGTGTACTTATCATCAGTGGACTTGTGCAAAATTGATATGAATTTACCTCACGCTTGGGGCTGCTCTGTTGAAACAAGAACACCTTGTCTCGAGTGACGCTTGTCGGATCTGTGATGTGGGCTACCGAGTTTTAAACAAGAATGTTGACTTAACTGCCGCCTTAAAAGTTTTCAAGATTTCTTTTTAGTTTCAGATCATTATGTTTGAAATTCTGCAGTGAAGTGCGTCCTAGCCTGTTGATTTGAAAAATTTCACTTCTAGGTGTTGACTCAGCTCTGCTTTGTTGAGACAATGCTGACCACAGCACAACATATTTTTAAAAATTGTTCGGAGTACACAATATTATCGAAGATGCACACCGAACATCCAACTTAAAATGAAGTACACAGCACATGTTTTCAAAATGGTGCACAGCACGATATTTTTTTTCAAAAACGTGCGCTGCACACGGCGTATTTTCAATTATGTACACAAGGTAATATGTATTATCAAAAATGTTTACGAATTACCCTTAAGCCGGAGCGCCCTTACCGTGATACGGCAGCTCACTGTGGGGCGCACCTTCACGCTTGCTTCTATTTATTGTACTACTCGCGTGGGCAAAACATCTTATTGTGCGATCAACTCCCCCCTTGTTTGGATGTCGCTTGTATCATGTCTGGACGCCTCATTTGTGCAGTTGTGTCGCTCCACTTTAGGGCCCGAACTGCTCTATGATGTGTTATGTTGACCGCGTGAAATTCTTGAAGTTGCAACGGCATATCAGGTATTAATCCAAATTGAACGTTTCTTGTATGATGTTTTGTATTAATTGTTGACCACGCAGGGCTACACTCCTCTCCATCTGGCCGCCATGTACAACAGACAGGACGTGTTCGACCTGCTCGTGCACTACGGTGAGACTTGGGAGCCGTGACTTGGTCACTACGGTGAGACTTGGGAGCCATGACTTGGTCACTACGGTGAGACGGAGTGGCCGTTATAGACTTTTTCTCTCCGTCGTGTCTCGCTTCTAGTTACATCACAGGACTTGTATGCGAGTAGAAGCAGAAGCCCAAGAATGGACCACTCGCCTCGTACTTGTTAGCATTTTTTATTTGCGTGCTTTAGTTAGCCTGGAGTAAATGTGAATTATATAACCTCTCTTGGCGTGATTTGTGGGGTTTTTATATTTTTGATTGAGGGACACTTCGTTATTCCAGCGAGTTTACGACACAAATCTTTTGTAGAGGAATTTTTTTTTCATGAAATGCAGTCGTTTGGTGCTTCGATTCATATTATGTCTTTACCGTGTCACCAGATGCATAGAAAAAAATCCTAAGTAATTAGGTAGGAATTAATATCTAAAGATAGTTTTGAATAAATTGTCCGATTGATATTTGTAACGGGACTACGCAAATATCCTAATGGTAATGAATGAAACACTTGATGGCTTAACCCAATGGCAGGGAAAGGGTTTAAGCGCTAGTTTCTCGGTAGTTTTTTTGAGTCCAACTACGGTGAAATCAACACAAATTATTTCAACACGAATAATGCGACGCATGCTAATGAATATTGAAACAATTAAAATATGACATAACAATGTAAAATTAAAGGTCTTTCGTTATAATACTTTCTGTATCGTAGTCACATTGGACTTCAATCAGCGTAGCTTGCTAAGTTTGTTCTTGGTCCGATCATATTTCCTTCCTATTCCATTTTTTCCAACTATTGTTCCTTTCAAAATATTCGCCTGTAAGGTGATTGACGTTGCTGTGTGATGGATTTTCATGTACGTCTTGACAGCATTATACAAGTTTGATTTTTGCAGGCTCCGACTTGAACATCAGGGATTACTCTGGCAAGAAGCCTCGCCAGTACAACACGATCGCTTCGTCCACCATCAGCCCGGAACACCACAAGCGTAAGTACCGCTCTGCAGTAGCCCCTCCGACGGGTCACCCTCGTCAGCGTGGCCCGCATGACCCGAAGTACCGGTCCCCGGGGGGCCCTAGGGGCGACCATGGCATGTCCCCTGATGACGTCCAACATTTCAAGCGGGCTGACAAACAACGCTCCTCGTTGTTCGCTCGAGGGAGTCTGTTCTCTTCTAAACGTAAAGTTAAGCCTAAGCCGTCAATTGTCCATACAATTGTGCATCCAACTGATCGGATGGAAGATCCAGGTCGTCGCACTGAGAATAATCGCAGCGTTGAATCGAGCCATAGTGAAGCTGAAGAAATCAATGTTCCGAAAATTGAGCATACCGCCAGCCCTATGAGAGGTACACTGCGAACTCGAGCGAAAAGAGGACAGCCCGGTAGGCTTGTGGGCCCACCTAGGTATGATCCCAGGGCTTCCAATGAAAACATTGCCCATCCGCATGGACCTCCCAATCGTCGAGGTATGGGAGGATATCCAGGACCGCGTGGCAGAGGTAGACGCCCCCGAGGGAAGCCACGTATTCGCAACGCTTCAATATCTGCGCCTGCTCACCACGTCCCACCTCATGCTCGACGTGACCGCAGTGCTACGGTGCCTAAAGATCAGGAGTACGGCAGCGACACCTTCAAGTCGAAACTTACCCGAAATGTGTCCATCTTTTCGATTACCAGTCTCTTCAGTGGGAAAAAGAAGTCACAGAAGACAGATACTTCTGATGACGACTTGCAAGAATCGACTTCGTACAAAAACTTGAGTGAAGCTATCGATGTAGATTGCGAGTTCCTCCCTCAAGAACATGGAAAGAGTGCCTCTAGTAAGCACCACCGTGGAACTGAAGCTAGATCGAGTGGAGCTCCAGTACAAACGTTCAAACCTTACAGATCTGCGGGAAAGTCTACCACTCGCCAGACTGAGTCTCCGTCTCCTTGGCCATTGCCTGAAACTATGCCACCACTTCGGCAGAGTCGAGGGAACACTTCAGGCTCTGACTCGAGTGCTGTGGTTCGACCAGTACCAGTCAAACCCAAACATAAAACCCAGAGCAACCCAAAGAAAGAAGTGCGGGAGCATCGTTCGACCAGTCGTACCAGGGAAAAGTCGCCGCGTGAGAAAGAGGACGTTTCAGAAATAAGAAGCTCGAAACCCTCTCGAGTAAAGCGTTTGGTCGAGCAAGAGAAACGTGTCTCACACGTCCCTGCTTCGGCACGTTACGAAGGTCACAACCGTCAAAGTCTGGAATCGTCCACCGCGGAGACCGATAGTGACTCTGAAGAATCCGAGACCGAGTCGGACGATTCGAGTATGAACAAGAAGCTCAGTGCTCTCTCGATCAAGGCCAAGCTTGATGCGAAAAAAGCTAAGAAGCTGCAGGAAGCCCAGGCTGCCCATGCTAACGGTGAGACTCCCGTGTGATGACCACGTGAAGGCGCCCCAGCTGATTCTACTGCAACTCGCCCGAGTTTTCTTTCCGACCGTCTGCCCTAAGAGAGGAACAATGACGGTCGTGTTTCACTTTCTTGATGAGTGGTTCTTAAATATAGTGTGTTTATGTATGGATGTAATCAAACTTGGTTCTCAGTGGTTGTTAGATGAAGGTTTATGAGACGCTGTAACAATCTTTTGATATGCTAAAAGTATTTCGAGACTCGATATGAAAAGTCATATTTATTTTACTGACGCATTTAAAAATTGAACCGTTGTGTAACTCCTGAACCTGACCATGTCATCATTGATGCCTGTGACATCTATTTCGAGACTCAAGCTTAATATCATGCTTATGAAACTTGTGCTAGGCAATATTCGTATTTATGGGTACAAATTGAACTTTTAAGCGTATTTTAGTCTAATTTCTATAATATTGTACATTAGTTTTCGTGCGTGAGACTGTCGTTTTGTTTATGTGATTGTATATGACTGATTCATTTCCAGCCATATGGAATAGTTATGTAGGTAAATGCATGATTAGATTTTCAGAGTAACTTTTATATTCTTTGACTATGTAGACTTGCGATTTATCTTCGTGTACAGCGGGTCACGGTGCAACTTGAACCGCTTTCTATGCACGTTTAATTTTCATTCTATAAAAGGCTCGATTCCAGACGATATTATAAAAAAATCTTACGAGTCTTGTACATTAAATACATTGCAGCACAACGAACTTTGGGAATCTATTCCGTTTGTAGAAGTAAACGTGCTCTCTTTTATGCCATGAAATAAGCACTAAACAAAAAGAAGCTTCGAGCGCAGGACATGCTTTCCAGCAGCGCCATCAGAGAAATGTAATGAAGCTTACAAGTTTCGCTTTCGGTCACGACTAGCAGCAGTGTACATAAGACCTCGCGTTGCTTTCCTTAGAAAACTAAAGCCGTAATTGTTTTGCAATGCAAATGTTCCAGTTGATTGGACTGTCATGATTATGAATGACTGAGTTACTTTGTTGTGATCAGTTGTAGATTTGTGGGGTTTTCATTCGGATATGTGTGTGGTAGACGTGTCCGTGATAGACGCGCGTTAGTCTTCAGTACGACGATTTGTTAGAGCTATGGATGATGAAGTTCTGTTGCTTCACCACAAAGAGTGAAACAATAATGAAGCTTCTTATCTTAGAGTAAATGGACCTCAATTTGAAAAACGAACTTTAAAATCTTGGTTCTTCTGTTCATATAATAGTTCACATTATATTTTCCCATTGTGAAGAGCCTGTACTCCATTTCCCGTGTTAAGTTGAGCGAGGTTTTGTCAACGTATATTGCTTCAGTTTTACTATTTTTTAACCCTATTGGTCTGAACAAAGGCTGCTAAAAAGCAGACTGGAATTTGAGTTGATCAATAGCCGCTAGATAGTTTTTTCTCATTTAGTTGAGGTAGTTCTTAATTATTTCAAGAGAATAATAGTCCCTTGGAAACGATTGGACTACGAGTACATGTAGTTACCTATACCGTCAGGTCTTAGTTTTTAGCTAGGTTATGATTTTGTTGTCATTTATTCGTTCTACGATTTCCTAATTACCCTTCCTTCATATTAGTTCTTAGTTGCTTGAAATAGATGAGCCGTACAATAGCGCAATGTGTTTATCGAAATCCGTATTTCTACTCTTTGAATGGTATTTGATTTGCAAAAATTCGATTGGTGATGCATGAACGATTCTATTTTTTACGTAGGTACGTGTGACGTTCGGGCGTTTGTTATGAACTGCCGCACGACATGCGAACGGTTTGACTATAGAACACATTCAGCAGCGAGAATTGTAGTGGTGATTGGAGGCAGCGTACAGGTGAGGGTCCCCGTGTTATTTCTGCGGAGATCCTCTCATTTGTGCCTGAAATGTTGCGCCATTTTTTGTGATTCTTGCGTTTTAGAATTGATCGACTTTATTTAAAGTCTCTTGCATTATCTTGATGATTAGATCACATGAACAGCTGTGAAATTGCGGTACCTCTGGGCATTTTCTGGGTGGAACATTTCTATTATATTTACCCGAGTAATATTCTAACGTTAAGTTCCTATGCTATTCTGCTAACGCGTAAGAAAGCTTCTAATCTTAGAAATAACATCATTGAGTGGCCTAATCATTCTAGTGTATATTGTTCTGTGAAGTATTTCTGTGCTTCAATAGACGCACGTTCCCAGCTTCTTAGCTTCAAATTATAAACACGTCGCTTCTTTTCCTTGCTTCTTCCTTCACTGCTATTCACCCTGTGGACTAACAACGGCTCTTCCTCTTTTTAAATCCTGTGCACAGTGAGTCGCATGAACTAAAAAGCAATCCTAGGCAGCTGTTCTCAAACTTTCTGGCGTCAGACATGATGCCTGCGCAAACGCGTGTTACACTATGCTTCAGCAACACTCCACTTGGAATGTTGCGTACGGTTCCATTACTTATCACATGACCAGGACGGGTAATTTGCTCCCATTTTACCGGCCTAAATTTACATTGAAATTCACGACCGTGGGGTACGAGTTTGTTGCAGTAACCCTGCCCAGTAAATGTCTTTTATTACACGGCTCAGAAATTTCTGACGCGCACAGGCTGGATAACCGTTCCTTTTGGGCGTGCATAAAAGGGCCATTTGTTCTCGAGTTCGCGTTCGAAAAGCTCTTCGGGACTTCGGTGCATTATTAGAACTAAGCGTGCTTTTTCTTGATGTGCTATTTCTATTTTTCTTCTTCTTATTTCTTGCATGAGTTGCATTTTGAGTTGGCCTAACCGTACTTTGCTTTTTTAGTTTTTACTTTGCTCGGTAATCTTTGGTGCTTAGTTCAAGTTTCTGCTTTTCATAAACCCACTAATGTTATGTTTTTTTTTATTTTCCTCCTTGTAAACGTTTTGGTTTTAACGTTTAGCTCGCACATTATTGAAATTAATTTTCGTTCACGCACAAGCTTCGCACCGATATTATACGTATTACATAGAAATATTAGTAGCATATGAAAATTTATTGTTGGATTCCCACATTTTCGATATTCTGTTTTGAAAATAAATGCGAATTATATCTTCAAATTTCGGAGCACCGCTTAATATAGACAAGGTAAGTGAAGTAGGTATTTCAACTTGGCCTGAAATGAGAATAACTCTCGCCCCATAATTATATACATATATGTTCTAGAATTTGTAAGTATGGTCAATAGTTACAGAATAATTAAAACTCGTCTTTACACTCAGGAAGTTAAGTCAGATTCTTGGTAAACGTTTAGGAGTGTGAGCTCTTTGAACAGAATGGTTTCCCAGTTGCCTCATTGTCCTCCTCTCGAAATTGCATGCAAACGTCAAGTTGTGAGCCTGTCCAAATAGCTACTGAACACCCCGCACAAAATAGGGATATTGTAGGACGGAGCTGGATAAATCTGACCTATTTATCAGTCCTCATCCCGCTGAAATCGAGCTCTCTTCCACTGTCAACAGAGGAGCATGATTATTGAGGCTCGCTTCAAAGCCTTCATTTTATTTTGGTTCTTTATTTCCTGTCTTTGCTAACGAATTAATGCCTTGTAACGTTTGGTAATCCTTCTGCACTACCTGGTGAAAGGGGGGTCCCCTTGTAGTTTTCTTTGCACGATCCTGTGAACCTATGCAATGTGCATGTTGTGCGTTAAACATGTATAACGCCGGTCAAAATTTTGGTTTTGTCTATAGAAACCTCTGGTATGTAGTTAATAAGTGTATCAGCTTTGATCATTGAGAGTGTCATCCATGCTCTCAAATGAAAAATATTCGTAGTATTTTTTGCCAAGATAGGAAATATGTGTATTAGTAATGTATTTTACCTGAGATGTTCGCAATTCTATGTTGACTTAGCATACGCTTTAAACGAGGTATGATTAGGAAGCTGGAGCGAGCTGTACCAAGCCTGATTGTTTCCTCGAAGTCATTCAACTTTAACCGAGATTCTATGGGCCCAGAGACAGATTTGTTCTTTATCTCGAAAAAGGTTTTCTGACTCATAGACCAATTTATTTTTGCGTTCTAAATATGTACATCTTCTTTTATTTGTAACTTTCGAGCCTCTGTTTGAAACTCTTATTTCTATCAAAAGAATTTGGCCTTGAAATAGGAGTATTTAATGTATCAAATGTTTGTGTGCTCACGGAAAATGAGTTTACCCTGTAAAAGTTACAAAAAACATCATCTGTTCAGCAGTATAGTAGTGAGAAAGTCTGGTACCGCACCTCATAAAATCACACGTTAGCGTTTATTGAGTAATGCCTATCAGTGGTTAGTGCGGAGTAGCTGTTAACCAGTCGTAACGTCATATTACCTAACGGTAACTACTTATCAGTAATACTACCTGGAGTCCGTAGTTCACCCCTCCATTGAATGTATTACATGGGTCCATGTGTGCGGGGAAGTTGAAGTATGTAATGAAAGTTACTTAGTGGGTCCCTTTCATGTTGGCACACGCCTTTGGTGAGTAACGGAGGGCAACGAGTCCTTCTACAACGGTAGGGTGAACCGCAAAAACGTGAACCAAATCTCGCCACTGTATCTATAATGTCACATACACACACACCTCAAGGGGCATAGAACGGGCTATAGGTAACTGGGTTAGGCTTGTCCACCCTATGCTGTGGAGACTGGCAAGCGTCAGGGGGACGCTGTTAAGTTACCTCAGTTCTAGCTAAGCATTCGGGAATTTTATCTTTCTTGTCCTCTTTCCTTCTGTTTATTTTCATGCCTTCTTGGCTGATTATTCTTTGTCTTTTCTTTCTCTTTCTTCTTAACTTGCTGTTGCTATGCACAGGGAATCCTGTGTGGAACACACCTGTGCAAAGATTCTACGTTTTCTCAAGTCAATACTAAATTGTCTCTTCTTTTTGCTTTCTTTTGGTCACAGTTCACGTAGATAGATGGTTTTAAGCTAACTAATTATCTAATGTCACTTATGACTATTGATTTTGTGGCAAGGTTTGTGCTTTGGTGTTCTTTTTGTGCAAACTTGCATTTCACTTGGCCAATAAAAACAAATCACACGTTCTTCTACATAAAAGTGGTGCGGTACCTACGGCGATGATGGTTAATTTTTTCTGTAAATTACCCTGTACAGCAGCGTGTCACTCTTTACTTAGCTCTGTCGCAGATTACACCAGCACAAGTATAGGGAAGTTCTTCTGGAAAAAATGTATTTAGAGTGCAAACTGTTCTTATTCGCTTCTTATTTACTGAACAAGCGAATGATGTGCCTAACATTATTGCTTCATTAAAAGTTGTTGCCTAACTAATGCAAAGCATATAGTCATAATATTTTGTGACATCTCTTAGTTCCAGCAAAGTTGTGTGAAGACTATTGCACACAACACAATTTGTATATTACACATGTTCCACTTTGATGAAGTTTCTTTAGTTCGTTCAAAAGCGGGTTTTACCCCAACACAGAAATATTTGAAAAAAATTCGGTTTAGGCTTGTATCGACGGACACGTTTCATGTTCAACGCTGAGGGCGTCATTGGGCCAATGAACATAAAAAGAACAAATGCGTGTTTGAGGAAAATCTGTAGTAATTTGAAAAAAGCCCAATAAATTGTTTTTAGGTTAGCACATCTATGAACATGAATTAAAATCGCTTTTGGTCATCCATTGTGTCTTTCACGTGAAATTAGTAATGTGCTTTTAAAAAAAACTAATTCTTGACAGTCATTTAATAAATTTGACGACCGAATACGGTTTTAAAACATCAGGATATCAAAATAGTACTTCTTTGAGTCCGGTTGCTGCGCATTAGCTTGTGAAGACCAGTAAAAAAAATTTTATGTTGCGATTCTTCCCTAAAAACAACTTAATGACTCAAATTAATACACGCTAGAAATGGGGAGTCAATATCTAAAGACCGCATCAGTGAGGACGAGGTTAGCGCATGTTCTTTACTAATGTTGTCTGTGACGACGTGAGCTGTTACAGCGTCTCAGAGACGGTGTTTCGATTTCACGTTTCATTCACGTCCCGATTAATTTTGAGGGGGGGTCTACTATGGCTTAACGCTAGTCACCCTGGTATAAAAACTGAGCGGAAAAGTCGATCAAAATTACCTCATTCCTGGAATGTAATCGCTTTCGCGGAAAATTCTTGGCGTCTTCTCTTATTTCAGGCTTCGTTTATTTTAGGTCTGTCATTAGTATTTATTGTGCGTATTTCTAGGTATGGTATTTTTTATTTTAAAGTACCCCTTGGGTGGTAAACGTATATTGAGATGAATGTAATTTTCATGTAACTTTTGATGCTTACAATCCCACATCATATTTTATGTTCCGGTTGTGTTGAGATTTCTTGAAATTTGCCTGTTTTTAGCATGTTAACATGGTTGTAGATGACAGTGTCAGAACAAGCGTAACACTCTTATCAACGCATGTTCTTATCTCATGTACCGACTCCAATATGGCGACTTCACTTAGTCTACCTGGCATCCTGCCTTCGCATACGTAGCGCACGATCTTGTTCCGTCCTGGGTCTCTGTGTGATGAATGAGACGCCAAGGTAGCCTTTTGTTTCATGCTTTAATTTCAATTTCATGCTTTAATTTCTATATGGTTCCATGTATTATTTTTATATTCTTTCATATTCTGATTTCTATGCTGTTTCATATTTTAATTTTAACATTGTTTCATGTTTTAATTTCTATGTTGTTTCATGTTCTTATTTCGATATTGTTTCATATTTTAATTTTTACAATGTTTCATGTTTTAATTTCTATGTTGTTTCATGTTCTAATTTTTACATTGTTTCATGCTTTAATTTAATTCCTATATTGCTTCACGTTTTAATTTCTATACTGCTTCATTCCTTGATTTTTATATGAATTATGGTATGCTATTATTTCAATATGGTTTTATGATTGCATTTTCATATTGCTTCATACTTTAGTTCCTTCGTTCGAGTCGGGGAGGGGTTTTAATGTTTACCCTATAAATGAGCACGAAATTTATTGCACTTTCATAGAGCTTGGCAGTGCAGAGGGTACGTACAGTGCCTGCCCGCTAGAACCTTGTCCTTGCACCAACTCGGAGGGTTGAAGTTAATGAGGGAACTAATGAGCACGTGTGGTTGCCACACCTAACTTGTGATTCTTTGTTTTTTTAAGTATTGATGTTCCTGTGCTTCTTGTTGAAGTCATTTTAACACTCATTCTTACAAATTCTTTTCATACGATGAGAATTCCATGGTAGTGTTTCACTTCCCGTACTTTACAAGGCTTGAATGTTAAAACTTTGGTGTCATACAACGGTAGTATAAGTAGTAGTGATTACATAATTTTCCAGTGCAGTGGAACTAGCGCCACAGCGCTTCGAGGCCTACAGAACAGTGGTTGCTAGTGTGGCAGACTTAAAGCCTCATTGTCAACAAAATAGGCAGAAACTTCGGCGGAAGAGGACAAGTATTGATAACAGTAGTACCATATTACATCGTTATCATTTATCGAGTATTAGCTCAAAAATTCTTTCTGTTAAGTGCGCCGCATTGATGATTTTGCTCCACTTACACGCTCTTCTCTTTCTCGTGCAGGTATCGTTCAGCGTCGAAACTCCAGTGAGTAAATCAGTTCATGTTCTTCTAAAAGACCTTTCAAGTCGGTAGTCCACGCAAGTGTTTTATGTGCATTATTGAGGGATTGAATCCGTACTCTCCCGCATTAGCGAAGGCTTTTCTAAACTTCACATTTAATTTGATATTAAATTAAAGCGAGCATGAACACTGTACAGCAAGGAAGCTGTGGCTTGGCCTCTGCTTCGACTGGAACACACACCTTCACTGCTACTGCTTCTGGGGTGAAAACATGCGGGCTGAATGAACGCTTATGGTAGAGTTTTATTTTTAGTTTCCCCGCGACACACTCGCCTCGGATATGGAAAACAGCAAACTACGCTACTCTCGTGTGTGAAGTTAGCACTTACAATACTGCTAGGGGCGGCAGAATGAGCTGATATCTTTTTTTGGTTAAATGAAAGCGAAAGGAAATAAATACAGAGTGAACTATAGTATTTTGAAGTGAAACAAAATGAAACCAAGGTGCATCCCATATGTATTTGAAAATTGAAATACTTTTCTTCTTTATTTTGTTTTATTTCGCTTTTACTCAACCAACCAATGTGTAGGATGATTTTGTCGCGCCCAGCACTAACAATCATTTCTTGGGGAAATAAAGTGGGGAAAATATATCATATAAAGCTTAGTACCTCCGTATAGTTAAACCGACTGAAATGTCTCCGTCGAACGTTCAGAAATCGATATTTTTTTTTTTACTAACAACGAGGTTCTTGGTGGCTGCCTGCATGCCTCTATTGTATTTAGTTATCGTGTACACTCTTTCTTCTAGTGTTCATGATTTTTTTCCAACAGTGCCACATTTTATATCATCCGTCAATATCTCATCATTGGTAGTCAGACCTAGGCTAACACAGCCTTTTCTAAATTACCCTAAAAATATACTGCCCAATTCTAAGACCTAGCTCATGATTCTTTATTCATTCTTGTTTGTTCACAGCTGTCTTGAAAACTGTCGCCGTTCCGTCTTACAAGCAAAGATTTTTTGCGTTGATTACGCGTGAAGAATTTCAAAGAAGCCGTTGTCATCTTGTTCATTAACTTGACTATGAACAAGAATGTTTATCCAGTTCTTTATTTTATGGCTCCGTATTCAATAAATCCTGATTTTGCTTTCAGTTGACCTGGAGTTTACGTTCTATTGATATTGATGCAATATTGCATCAATATTGATAAATATTGATGCAAATATTGATGCGGATTTTACGTAATTGATCCGAATGCGACGTTTCATTTATCGTGATGTATAAATTGATTTCCAGAGACATTCCTACTGTGATAATATTTACAATATTCCTACAAACTTGTCTCTGATGAGCTTCTGCTTTTAATACTTAATTGTTTTTCGTCAACTATTACAAGGACTAATTTATTCTTCGTAAGTACTCAACGCATTGGTTTCCATTTGGAAAATTGCGCAAAAGTAACGCGTTGTTCAATTGTGGAGCCATTTAGACAGTAGTGCAGAATTCCTCTCTCTGAACCCAACGGGCATTTAGGTGTTTTCATTCAAGTGTGGTGATATGTTCTGACTCGTCACTATAGCTGCGCTGTTCTCGAGTTGTGTTGGGCTATGGCCATGGCTGCGAGTCGAGGCTGGCTTAAATAAATACATATTTAATTTTCAGTGCTGCCTAACGCGAGTCGTTACTTCACTCCTGTCACATGTAGGTAGATAGGTAGGTACACGTGATTTTTTTGTAAGATTTATTTGGAAATTCGAATACCGTAGAATTGAAGAGTTGATGATTCGACCTTCCCTCTTAGGTTACTTTGTGTAACGCTTGCTTGTTGTCTGGAAGCTTCGTGATGAGAAATGTAATGTACAATTTTCACCTAACACATTTCTGACGAGTCATTGAGCTATAGTACAGTGCAGCTTCAACGGGAGCATGTTGAGGCTACTTTCGTTTGCATTACCACCATTATACTTTCTATGAAATATGTACTACGGATATAATTATCACAGTATGTGGCAATTATTAATACGGTTTCATTTAATTTAACCCAAGTATTTGCCCGATCGTGTTGTTGCTAGTCACATGGCTCCAAAAACTTGAGAGCTGAAGTTGAGGAGCCCAAAATCTTCCTTGCTCTACCTTTTTCTTACGAACACGAGCAACCCACTTGTACGGAGGGACTCGCCCATTTTCCACACGGCGACGCGTTGCCTCATGCTGCATATTCTCTTGCTTGTACAGTGGAACGGAAGCTGAACAAGCGCAACTCGAAGAAGCAGCTCAAAATCACGTCGCCCATTCTGCTGCCTAAGTAGCTTTAAGGGCCCTCCTCATGTACGCAGCCCGCGCAGAGGTGGCCGTCGGAAACGAGTAGGCTTTTTCAGCTTGAAAATCTGTTTGTTTGGTGTTGGTGGTTCCACTAGTTTGCTTCCACGCTAATCACCGTTTTCATGTTTTCATCTACACAAGTACTTGATAGCTAAACTTTTGTGAATTCACGTGTATAAACTGAATGGAAAATATTTTAATAAGCACTGCCTCATTATTTCTGCATCAGTCCTTAAATTTTTTTGTAGGGAAACTCAATACGCTGTACTTAAGATTATCGTGCACTAAAAAAAATCTACCGTCCCAGTTTTGACGTTCAGTAACTTATCTCTGGCTTCTGCACGAACTTATAAAGACGATTTTCCTTTTTTTTACTTGTCTTTTCCAGTTGAGTGACTGTAGCTGGCTGGTGCTCTAAAGATTATTTTTGCTACGATAAAATATTTCAAAGGAGCACTTCCTGTTTTTGGACCCGCAAGCAAATTTCAAAGTACAGCCAGCAGTTGTTGAGTAGCACGATTACACTGCTTCCGTTTTTCTTTTCTTTATGAAATTAATTTTCCAGTATATTATCGTGGGCTGCCGATGGTTGCGACATTATTATTTTATAATTCGTGAACGATCTCGAACTTATGTTTGTTCGCGTGTGTTCGCTAGAACTAGTTTTTGCTTCACGGATCAATCCTTCAGTTTTTGGGCAAGATTATTTTACCGATTTTTCCGTCCGTGCTTACCGTCCGTCTTCGGAATCCTGCAGCGTAATTTCCACTTACTTTTTTCACCTCAATATTTTTTTGGCGTTGCTTTTTGAGTGTTGCGAGTGGCAAATTTTCCGTGTTTTTTGCATCGGGCATGTTTCTCATTGCAAAGTTTTTCGTGTGCTAATTTGGAGTAATCTGTTGCAGAATCGGGGTCTTGGATTTTCTCAGTGTAACGTATCTCAAAGCTAACAGCTTTGTGATCTCACGACAGAGGAGTTGTTTCCGTCCCATTAATCTCCGCTCCGATTCTAGAAGTCTTTTGCTCAGCCGTCTCTGGGAGAACACTTTCGCTACCAATCAATCATTTACGAGTAACACTTGTATTTTCAATCATTCCGCCTTGCTCACTTATTTGAACGGCAAACTCCTTTGCTTTAGAGGCTTCCTGCTCCTGCCAGCGAAGTAAGAAACTGAGCTTGGAAGCGAACGTGTTAATCAGCGTCCTATAAAATACACATGGCAATGTATATCATAACTCGTCGTTTTTTGTAAATTTTATCTCTAATTTAAATAAAATGAATTAGTCATTTAGGTGTGATGTAGATAGATAATTGATAATCGACCATTTTATATTTTTTTATTTTCACTTTGAATGTCCGTGTTGTGCCTAGTTAGAGCTTTTTTGGTTGAACGTATGTTATGTACTGTAGCTTTTTTTTTTCAACCTTAACAATCCTTCATCCTCAGCCTGCATTCTCAAAACCTCTTAACTTTTCCTTCTTTAGCAAGAAGCGGTCTTAGTACTAGGAACGGTAAGTCCACACAACTCTTGAACTCAATGATTTATAATGCCGTCAATCATACGCGGTGGTGTCCAAGTCTTGAGGAGTACGGTAGGTGCGTTTTCGTAACCTGCATTTTGGGCTGAGGATATATCCAAGTTTGGCGTACCTTGATGCTCTGATCCTGGGAGACAATTATATAATTGCCAGCAGGAGTAAGCTCATCGCATCTTCCGTTCGACCGTTTTTGTTTTGGTGCTTGCAATCAAAATTTTAGTGACTTGCCCTAGGTGTACTTTTCGGTAAGAATTTTTTTTTTTTGGAGGTAGATCCTCTTCATAGGTCCTTACACATCAAAAGAGTGGGTTCTCGATCTTGTGCTGGTTGGGTTGTACAAAAATATCTATTCTCGGCTAAAATTACGCATCATTCGTACGGAGCCTTTAAATCGAATTTATTCTTTAATAAACCTAGAATGTCCGCTCTTGCGTCAACCAACCACTGCATGCAGTGTCTCAGCAGCACAAAGTGGCATCAGTCACAGCGTATTACTCTGCCCTTTTTCCCCACGCAACTCGAGAGCCGTCTAAACGGACTTTGTTTAGGCTCTTTGTTTTTTTTACTTTCCAATATGAAATTTCCAAGTCTAACATCAAAGTTATTTTGTAATTAATAATTGTTTTTCTTTCCTGCTGATTGCGCGAGAGCAGATTGTTTTTTTGGCATATTTTGTAGACTTGAGGGACAATCGTCCCTGAGCAATCAATGCTCAATCATGATGGTGCCGTCTACTAGCTCGTGCCGTTAGGAATTATTGCTCATGCGAAAAAACCCTAGCTATGGATCACAGAATAAACCTCACTTGTTGGATGCTGTTGTGTTTTCTTGCTTTGTGAGTAGATAATATCGCTGTTCTTACTTATGACTGCATCTCCCATGCTCTCGTGGGGTAGGTCGGCTTCCGTGCGAGCGACGTCGTGTACGAATATCTCGTATGCTGTATCTGCCTACTTTATTTCCGTCTCGCGATATTTCCTGCCATTGTTTCAATCACTTGAAGCGGGAGCTTTGCTGAATGCTTTTATACAATAATAGAGAGGATGCCCAAACGAGCATTACATTTTTGCTCACGTATAAGAATGATCCAAAAATCATATGCAAATGAGTAATATTCCGTTCACGTATTTTTTCCATCAAAAGTGTGCGGGCTCACTAATCTTGTTCATTTAAACTTGTTCAATCTAGCATTCTACCACTCAGTGCTTTATATTTTAATTCGACATATTTTCTGTGCAGAAAAATCATATAAATCTTAAAAGCACCACAAATCACCATTTTTACTTCACACATGCTATTTCACTTTTCCTCTTGAGCAATTTTTCCTGGAAAAATGGTACAGCTTCTCGCTTATTCGAAGAGTGGATCACTCGTTGTGTTTTGAATCTCTATTTCAGCAATGAACTATTTTTCTCTGGTTTGTGGACATAAGTTGTGTTCCTAATTCACATTCACGCGCTATGTGCAGCAGCAGTTGCCACATTTACTTTAAATTTCTGGTGTATTTATACTTTTTTTTGTTATGCTACCGTCTACGAACTAGAGGGAAAATTTCGGTATGCATATATATGGGCTGGGCACGGGTTACACGTTTTCTTTTCAGTACGGCGGTGTAAAGCGCATCATTTTGTACTGGGGGCGAACTTAGTTTTCTTAGCACTACACTCGTGGTAACTACAGCAGTGCTGTGCGTTTGCCATTGTGCTTAACTGCACGGTGCTGTGTGATGATAGAGCGTGTGGGTCGGAGGTGGCTACAGTTCAGTAAGCTTTATTACGTTGTCATTTGTGACAAGCAGACGTGCTTCTTGAATTCCGTGTGTGGTTTGGCTAAATGGTGCATTACTATATAGTTTTTGTAAATTTCTTAGCTTTAGTTCAATGTTAAAATAAGTCCCCACACGAGTTCAATCTAATCTTCTAGTCTAATATTAACCATTAATAAGTAAGATGGAAGACAGCTCCTTTTTATCCTAAACTTTTTCCTGATTGTCATTTTATTCAGATAACTTATTTTTTACTTAAAAAGGTGAAATTCCTATGTATGCAATGGCATAAGTACACACGATTTTATCAGTCATCAAACATATATTAATATATGCTATTCTCAATGGACGAGGTATATATATTTTTTTGATGAAAGGATAGTATCGCAGAAAATTAGGGTAGATGTTGCATTGGTTAATGACGTTACGAATCCGATCCCGAAAGATACTTGTGATAATTGACTAAAAATGAATTGAATAGTCGTGTGAACATCTTCATCGGTACTTCTGTCTTGTTTTCCGAGTTGGCTAATCCCTGCGTCTCGGTTGTTTACCTTTTCTGTCTCGGAAAAAGAACAGGCGCAAATCTCCTGTACTATAGTCATCACATCGTTTGTATTTCATAATTACTCTTAGTTTTTCCATCGCTCCCGCATGGCGTGACACATTTCAACGAGTGAGGACGCAGTGCCGGCTATCGAGTAAAAACCTTCGTGCTTTGTATTTAACCAATGAAATTGCCGAATTTCGGTCTTTAGTGTTGCATTGAGAGTGTGAAAACTGGTAGTAAAATAATATGTTCTAATTCGTTAGACGCGCTTGAGCCTTAGACCCACCATGCGTCTGTAGTATTACACATTTTAAGATGTTAGCGTAAAACCCGGCCAAGATTTTTTTTTCTCTGTTCACTATCACTCGATCTCACGCTCACATTATTTTCAACCTCGTTTAGATGTTCACCGAATAATTTTCCTCCTAGAACATTTAACCTCTCTAAAAATGTTTGCAGTGATCACGTTCAAGCTAACACAGTGCTCACTTCACTTAACCTAACAATCCACTTGTGAGGTGCCCTCCAGCACTCACCACCTCATAATTCGAACAAATCTTTCGTTTGTATAGTCAAGGACAGCGCAAGCTTCCTGCGCATTGGGTCGCTGAATGTGAAGGTGCGCCGCACCACTGAGGCCTTCAATGCTCTCCTGTCGCGCGACTCCAACCCTGCCGACCCGCTCCGACACCTCCACAAGAACTATGGCTCCTCGGACTCGCTGCCTGAGGTGGGATGACGCGATACTAGGGTTTTATTTCTGGCAATTTGAAGCTTCAGATAAACATCGTTGTTACCCAGTCGAACTTTGTTGAAGCATTTCTAATTATCCGTAATTTTGACCACCTCAATGCAGGTATCGTCGCAGGATAGTTTATTATCGACGGCGAGGCGAAAAGATTTGACAGGGTGTACTGGGTAACATCAAAATTTCTTGCCGTTTTAAGTGATTATGTGTGACGCATTATATCCTTTAAGAATAATTAATTTTAAAACGGCCAGAATTTTTTGTTATCTGTAATTTGTAGGTTCTATAATTGAGTTCAGTTATTTTGTTTATTTATCCTCTGTGTATCAAAATGTGGTTCTTAAAATATCCTAAATCATTAAGAAGAGTTCGTTTACAAAGTTTAGCGGAAGTAATTTTTTCTTTAAAGTACCGACAGCATGTTAAAAATGTAAGGTCTTTGTATTTAAGGAGAAAGTGTTCTTATTTGATAGTGAAATTTATTCAGATTTCATTTTCATACCAAGCCATTTACAATGAAATGTCCGAGTTTGAACTGAAAGTTTCTTTTCTTGTATCTCACGAAAAACAATTCAGTTTAATCAAATCTGCACCAAATTTATCAGTACATTTTTTACTTTTTATCGTTAGCTTATTCATGTCAGCAGCGAAGGATTCTGGAGAACAAGAGGTGATGAAATCACCTACGATTTTTGCTTCTTCAGGTGTAAAAGTTTTTTTGCAGAAAGTTGTGCAGTGTCTGAAAAACGTGATAGTCCGATACACGATTTTTCGTCACGCGTAACAATACGATGCAAAAATAGCTCCGTGTTATGCCATGTTAGCAAAAACGGCGGGTTTCAAAGCGGCGTGTCATTTGATGTTCATTCGATTCGTGTGATAGCTACCACTTGTTCAGCTCTTCACCTTCCCGATTTATTTCAGACAGTTGAATCTAGTCGGAGTCGAAACATCAAATTTTACTGTTAACGTATGCGTTATTTGATATGTATCCGCTTCCACTGCGGCTTTCAGCTCATCATTATCGATCTTGGTCGCAGGTGTACCACGGGGTTGATTTTCGGGATTTAAGTCATCAACACAATAACCTATCAAACCATCGAGGCGTAGTGCACTCCTTTGCCACTTTCCGCCAGACACATTGATATTTAGAGCTGTCTGAGATACCTTTGTCTCACGGTAGTACTCATAGTCATAAATAAAACGGATGTTTTTATTTTCTACGGGTCCCAAGACATAAATTTCGATTAAATCAATCAATCACATTATAATCGATCACCTTGAACTTCATTTAAAAGAATAATTATTGCTCACTCCAATGATGTGAAATCAGGAATTGACATGGAAAAAGCATGAAAGATAATATCCGTCAAACTTGTGAAATTGACTTGAACGTTAACGGGCTGCTTTCATTTAGACTTCAGTTGCTCGTAGGTTTTTTGTTTCATTTTATTCTGAATTATTTTAATTCCTCTTTGTTTCTCATCTTCGCATGCTTGTTTACTGCGAGGCTACTCTCTCAATGAGAAATTAATGGGCCCAAAATCACGGGGTTGCTCCTTTCTGAGCTCATTTCAAGTAAACTGTCATGTCACCACTGGAATTAGCATTTTTTACAACTTTTCGTCTGTTGTTCACACACACTCTACTGATGATCTTACGATTTCTCAGGAAAGGGAACCCGGCTCGAACAGCAGCAGCAAACTTATGCCACCTCCCATTTTTGGCCCCATGAAGAAAAGAAAAATCAAGAAAGAACGCAGCGACAACAACATTGCCTACTCCACGAGTGCAGCGCCAGCACGCCCCATCTCCTCGCCCTTGCTCAGTAGCTTCTCGTCCTCACTGGCGTCTTTGTCTTCGTCGTCAAGCGCGACAAGCAAGACGAGAGATTGGGGTCCTACCAGCAGCGCGGTCGCGTCCCATAATTTGGTATCTCAACAGCCCCTGGCGAACGATTCTGACTCTGACAACGCTTGTGGTTTCGGCTCTGACTGGCAGTGACACGATGTGCAGTTCTTTTGTGAAAATTTAACCTGGAATGAAATTGCCGCGTCGCGCATCAATATTGCAAGCCTGGTCGTCAACTTTTTTACCTTGTAAAATTTTTTTCACTGATCGAGAAATTTCGCTGATTTAAATTTTTACATTATAAATAACTGAATTTATTTAAATGCTGAGAATTTCACAGATGAGAAGTATCTCGTGTGGTGTCCGTGAACTTTATTTTGCTGTTTATTTACGTGAGCATTTCACTGCGCGATTGGAACAAAAACCCTAGAAAGAAATAGTAGACGGACTACTTCAGAATAAATTCAAGTTAATTGAGTGAACTGATAAATTTTACAGGCCAAAACGTTACAGGTGGATACAGATGTTCCTAGCTTAACAGTATAGCATCTCAATTGGGATTAGTTAATTGGCTCAATATTAACCGCAATTTCATAAGTTCTAACCTCAACTAATACCAATACAATCTTTTCAACGTCATTACTTGCATTTTGATCACTTGAAAGCTGCATCCTAGTGACTTCAACTTACGATTTGTATGATTTTCACACATGAAGTTTCAGGGTTCCGCCAGTTTCTTTTTCAGATGTCATTTGCTTTTTCAAGCTTGAATCTCTTTGATTTCGTTGAGAACCGCAATCAAAGTGTTTCTCAACTGAATTTTGATACTAGAATTTTTTTACCAGAACGAGCAATTTTACACATGGTTGCTATTCGTGTAGCCTTTAGTCGTAATTTTGGCGTTTACTCTGCGCTAGTGTTGTGTTATGAGTACAGGTACATGAGTACCTGGCCGCTCCACAAGTACAGGGTGTCGTCATTATTCATACCGTTCATATACCAAGTACTTTCTTCCTTGGCAACTTTTTTCCCGATCACCAGAAGAGTTTACAGCCTTAAACACCTTTATTTTCAGCGTGCAGAGTCAGAAGGTTATTCTGGGACAAAATGTTAGCACAAATGAAGTGTGCTTCTGCAGGCTTTCAGGTATGAACGTTCTCGTGCACCACGTGGTTATCTTTTTTGATGGAAAACATAAAGACAGTAATAATGATATTTATTGCAATAATGACAAGAAAAAGATCGATGTCGAAAGAGGCTCTTCAGCGAACGCTATCGTACCCTAACCACATTTGAAAACCAGTGATATTACTATAACGTTATGGTTTCGATGTAAATTATAGGGGAGTTTTGCGGCAAGAAGCCAGACTTGGCGCGTCTATACGCGATATTGTACATATTAAAACTTCATGAAACCGCTAAGATGGTGACAGTGTAAAGATGTTAAGTCTTGACTCCTATAGTCACGACTGGCAGTTCACTTAGGTCTATTATCATTGCCTGATTTACCAGGCATCTAATGGTTGTGAAGAGCTTCGTCCCTTTGCACGTCAAGTACAAGGCGATTCGTGAAAAGTTGTGCTGCAAGAGTTTTAACTAACAGTTTAGGGGAAGTGCGTGCATTACTGCGCGAAATGGTAAACTTCGTGCGTGATACAAACTTGAATATTAAAGAAACGCGATCGAAATATGTTTTGTATCTTCTTCCATCTGGTGAGTCTCCTGATCTTCTGCTGTATAGATTAATTATTATTTGTGTGTTGTCTCGATGTAATAAGAATTTTACTGTCGATCGTTGTCTAGCAACCTGTATTGCATCATCAATTTATGTAACAATGCACTTATCAAGAGCTCTCTTAATAACGAATTGAGCTTGTGTGGAAAAACCGTTTTCGTGGACATTGACAAGCCTATTGCACAGGCTGAGTGCAGCTTAGTAGCTAATTGTACTTTGAATGCCTGTTTCCCTGGCGAACGTTTGATATTCATGACAAATGAAAGAATATTTAAGACATGAGAAGAAGACTAACCAAAGCGTTGTTATTTCGGTTAGCTGTGCGATGCGTGTTTCTCTTTCAATATCCTCTGTTCGGATTTTTAATATGTTTTTTGTTTTTGTTGCTTCAAGTTGCAAAGGACCATTTGATTGATGAAAGTAACATTTAAGAAGGCGATTTGTCATTTTGTTGATCCTCTATATTTTATCCGTCTTCCATTCCCTCTATCTGTGATATTTTGACCTAGTTTGTTGAGAAACTTTTCTAGGATTAGCAGTAATTACTTCAAAAGTTATCGAAAATTTGTCACAAATTCCCGCACATTTCTTGCTTATGGAGCGTTTTTGTTGATATACTTTGTTGATTGTGTAACGCCTGCAATGAAGTTTCGTTGTTCAGCTCAGGAGACACTGATTCTAGTATCTTACTGAGATTATCATTTCCAATATCCATTGTTATCGTCGTCTAGCGTAGGAGATACTGATTTTCAGTAGTTCAAGGCGATTACGCTGTATTTCTTGGTACCTTCTATATTTCGAAGAGATGATCAAACATGAGTCGAATGGCTTCTGCAAAGTACTATGATAGATCAAGACATATTTGCCAATTTTGGGAGCTTTCAGCACTGCGGCTTACTGTTGTATAACATTGTGGTAATGCTTTTCGGGACCAGAATTCTTGAAAAAAAAACAGGGCCGGGCCCCTACACGACTGCGCCGAAAGGTAATTAGCATAGGCTCGTCTTCCATGTCTAACTACTATACGCTGGCTAGCCTTGCAATATATGAAGACGCAGCTTTGCATGTGTTTCTCTCTGATTGCCTAAAAAGCAGTCACTGAAAATCAACACTAGACGATGCCCCCTCTTGTGTAACTCTTGTCCAAACCACTCGTACCTTACTGTCGGCGCCGAGACACTGCTGTATGCATACGGTTTGACATTTCCCTTCATCGAATTGTGTCATTTCAATCGTACTTCTTCTATTTGTCATCTCGCCTGCAAGGTTATTCTTCTTCAAATCTCCTCAACGTACAAATTTGCTAAAAACCAGTCTGCTGATACTGCTTAAAGTGTCACTTCCATTACATTATCTCGTCTCTAAATCTATTATCCATTCCTTCAGTATTATCACCCTAGAACTTGTTTCTACTATTTTTAGTCAGCTTTTCAAATTCGATCACGGAATGCTATAATTTTTGCAGTGAATCACTATCTATGTCGTGTTGCAATATTAAAACTAACCGAATTCGCTCAACGTCAATTGTTTCGATAGCCTGTACGTGCCATTTCCTCGCAACAAATTTACGTGGCCGTAAAGCAGGGGTGGCCATCCTATGGCGCATGCGCCAAACGTGGCGCATTGCATGACTTGAAGTGGCGCAATGCATCCTTGCGATAAAACTTAAGCTTATTCATAATGCATGACTTGAGCCATGGGGGGTGAGTACAAGAGATTTATGGCGCATCTGAAACCGTATGACATAAAATTGACGCATGGTATGTAAAAGGTTGGCCACCCCTGCCGTAAAGTAACCCATAGCGACATATTACTATCTCAGCCTCACCTGATCCCTGAACATGTCTGCATTTCATCGACAAGTAACAAGTTCTTCTTGGCCCTCCATAATCACACTCGCGACCTACTAAAATTAATTCCTCACTACGCGAGCTGTCTTCGACCAATTCTCGACAGCTCTGCGCCTCCATGAGGTTCATCATGCACCATTACTAACATCATTGAACGCCCAAATATCATCTAGTTTCTTCGGAGAGATGCACTAACGGGGATCGTCCTGCAGCGTATCTTGGAGCTTGGATCTACGGACGATACCTGGAGGTGAGATTCTTTGGCTTTCATCAATGAGGGCGTCATTGTACGCATCTTTCTAGGACTTGGTGTTTCCCATATTTGATCTTAACTCATCTGGTGCAGATATTTTTGAACAGGCTGTAATAACTCGCAGGGAGTTTTAATTTTTAGTGAAACTTGTACTATTCATTTCATCATCTTTGAAAATTCATATTCGATCAACATTTCGACCATTGCTATTTTCTTCACTGGTGAAAGCTCTGCGTGCAAATCAGATGCCCTAAAATCTGGCTCTCTAAATAGCGTTTCCAACTATTTCGGAGAAGTATTTGAAAATTACTTTGATCATTGGCAATAACCACTGAATACTTTAAAGTGCATGCCATGTTTCGTCACTATGAGGATGACCATATAGCAGGGCTCGACAGTTTTTGATTTGTTTATTTCTTTTGCAACATTGTAGCGATTTCATTTTCGCATCCAGACTTGAATCTTAGAATTGACAAAGTGTTAGATCATGACCTGATAAGATGGCACTTTTCTCAGCTCGCATGATGGGGGACTGTCTTCTTTTCCAGTCTGTGACAGTAATGAATTGTTGACCTTATGTCTAGCTCATTTTCTTTAGCTAACACTGCATATTTGATCTTTCTCTTGAATGTTCGTTTCGTGATGGTCGTTTGATTATGGATCACTATGAACGGCACTTCATGGTGATCCATATTCGGATTTGCCGTATGCAACCTCGAGTATTTGGGTATATCGTATTGCGAGTACTGTGCTGGGAGTAAAATCACTAAAATAAAGTCAAGATTTATGCAATTACTGCTCGTGAGATTAGAATTCTTTTTCGTTTCTCCTGTAGAAAACTACACTGGCACTGAATTAGCTATCGATTGTTTCTTCACGCGTTTATTTTAATTAATCCTCAGTGCGTTATTTGTACTTTCACGTTGCTGTAAGTAATATTTAATTTTCGTTTCAAAATTTTAATTTGAATTAAGTTCTAAAGTTTAACAACGATGTGAATCAGAACGTGAATATTGACCCAGACAGGGAGCTCTGAGAGGCGTTTATCAGAGAAGAATTGCGTTTTAGTAAATTTATATGTTTGACTACATGCGTCCTATGTTCAACTCATTGTTCTTGAATGGTATCCCTGATACAGACAGTGTTGCCAGGGAGACTTTAAGATTCTCGAAACTGTGTTATGGAACGTGAAACAGCTCTGGTTGGCAGAATTCGTGGGTCGTAGGGTGGGCATTTAACCCTTGAAAGGACCTCTGGGTTTCCTCATGGATGCTAGAAATAATCAAGTTTAATATTAGATTCTCTGTGTAAAATTTGATTAGAACCAGGGTGAATGAATGAGTAAAATATAAACGGCTGTTTATGCAATATTACGTTCATTTAAAAGATAGGTATGTCCTTATAGGGTAATGTCGCACTTGCGTATCCCTTTTCTCGCGAAGGAAGCGAGCATACTTTCCGCTCCTGAGAGATTTATAAGTAGAAGTGTGATACCTTGCACGCCGGGTTTCTTCCAAGTTATTACTTGCTGTTGTTGAGTATGTTTCACTCGGGTTACATTAGTTGTTCAATCTTCTCCTAAAAGTTTAAATAAGTGTCCTGTGAATTAGATAACGCTCGGTTTACATGGGTAGGTACTCAAATTGTGTTGATGGTATTTTTATAAGCCGGAGATCTGATGAAATGTACATTGGCTTTAAACAGAGGATCTCTTATCTTAAATTTCCCATGTTTCCATACAGTTCAATTATCATGGAATTCAAACCATAATCTCACTAACTTACGAATCAAATAAAATGCTTGGTAAGAAACGTCACGATGTGATTATTCCCTGGTGATTAGAGGCCTATTCGAATGAAGTATACTAGTGTTTTAACCTTGCGTGATAATTTAAACTATTATGTGACCTGTGAAACTGTCCCCACTCGTCATGCTTAAGACCAGTACACCAGCATATAGGCTGCTGGTGTTGAACACATTCAGACAAGGTGAAATACTGCGCTAGTTTAAAAAAGGAACATTTTATTGCATATGATCACCTGCAGTCTTCCAACAGAAAAACATGGACCTAATAATTAACAATTGTAATAATGACAAGTGTTCAATTATTTCGAGCAATATTTCGAGGTCGGTGCGTCAACTCGCGAGGACATCAATATTCTGGCACATTTATCAAAGAACGAAAAGTGGACTCTAACCTGAAATATAAAATTTGAGCTCAACAAACGAATACGTCCAAGTCTTAGCAGTATTAAAAATGGCAACAGCTGCTTCGTTCATAATCGTTGGGCTCGATTTATTGCAGTTATTGTCACAACTACTTATTGCGGCACCATCATTCTTCACACACATGAGATACAAAATAGCTTTTGTAGAAGCCATTTCATCAGTAAAAATAAATCCTAAAAATTTTTCCAACTGAAAGATGACAATTTTATATGTTATAATCGTTTGTTATACTTTGTCTGGAGACAGTTGCCTCGATCGAGAAAGTGTAATGCAGTAAGTTACAGTCAAGTTCTTTAATATCTGCTCGACGAGTCGGTCATGTACGAGAGCAATCGGAAGACGAAACTCATTCCTCGAGTTCAACGCGTGAACATTAAAATACTCTTAAAAATATACCTGAACAATTTTCAACAGCAGCGATAAAGAAGCAGAATACCTAGCAATACTTAAGAAACAAATCTGTACAAAACACGATTCTCACGCTCGCAGGAACGATCGACTTTCTACTTACTTCTGATTAAGGAAATGAGACGAAATTAAAGTACAGAACTAAAACAACTTCCAGGCAGGTGATAGTCATACATAAATATAAATTTAAAATGGCATGTAAATGGTTGAGAGATCCATGTAATTTCACATCCTTTTTCAATATTCAGGGTTTCTGCATGCGCTATAAATATGGCAACTGGGGTAAAATATCGCAATTTCAAATCTACAGTCATTAAACCTAAGCTAAGTTTAATATTTTTATATTAAGCCAACGAGAATGGATCAAGAATGCCAACAAAAAACGCATTTTAGTCGAATAAGTCGGACTAAAAAACATTTGTAATCAATTTGTTTCTCTGAAACAAATTTTACAGTTATCACCTGCAACGGTCAAGTATGCGCAGAGCATAACGTATGCTTGATTTTACGCTCAATCTTGATGGAAGCCTTTCTTTCAACGGTATGGTACAAAAACTACTGAAGTTATGTATCATTAACATTATGTCAACAATAAGACGAACTTAGCGTTCCGAGCACTGAAATATTTAAAAAATTTGTGAAATATATAGCTAGTCAAAACGCATGAGTATAAAAAAAACAGTTTCTTTCTAATTTCAGTGCACTGGCAAAAACCGACCACTGTCAGAAAGTAACATTGGAGTTGAAGTCCATGGCTTTTACGATACAGTTACGCGAAGAAGACCATAGGAACACATGCTTAAAACCCTATGAGTTCACAGGCACACTGTTAAAATTTTAAAACGCTTCCATTATTCAATAATAAAATTGAAACCTGCCACACAAACTTGAATAACAAACTTCATTCAGTAGAAAAATAAAATCAGTAAGTCAATTTTCGAGAATCTGTCGCAGAACACTAAGTACAACCGAGGTCTAACTTACGTCAAGTTGGGAATAGAAATTGAGGAAGAGAGTACATTTACATCGTCGGGTTTACATTGTTTTCGCTTTACAATCATGACCCGATTGTAAAAGGCAATTAATCTACATGGGACTACTGATGATAGTCAACATCGATATGTACGTATGTCGCTTCACAAAATGTACATGGCTAATCTGTCTAACATATCGCGGTTAACGTGCTCCGATTCTCGATGCAGAAGTACAGACGCTAACCGGATTAGTTGAAGAGAATCAAAACTGGTATTTACAAGGAAACAAAGTTCAATTTTATTTTCCATAAGTGTGCAATTTTTTTTAACTTTAGCATTTCTTGTCCTGAGAACGTTCAACAGCAATTACACACAACATTTAGTTATACTTTGTAATAGGACACGTACGGTGTTCCGTCGCAGAACGCTGGGTAACACCAGACAGGACTCGAACATACAGAGAGAAAGAGACACTCATTCGTAATATCTCTAGTATTTTTGAGCAGGTCGCAACAATATACAAAGTGTAATCGTTGCTACATCTTTTCAAGAGTGAATTCGAAAATTTTAACCGTAAGTTGATAGTACAAGTTATTCCAGGAATATATGTAAAGATTTCTTTAGATGACGTATCACGCCGAGTCGCAATAAATTTTAGTGAAGTTGAAATATTTAGGAAGAATTTTTATTTTTAGCCAATAAATTTTCAAGCAGTTCCCACTCAACTTTGGGTGAGACTCACGCTCAAACGCGCAGCACATAGTACATTAAGACTCATACAGTTCAACGGAAAATTTTCCAACATTAACATTTCTTAGGTTCAAGACTCACACCAGAACGTTTTCCCGCTGCTGGCGGATAGGCAATGGCTGAACTGGAGACATGTCGTCGTCTGAGGAGCTTGAACTGTTTTCTGCTGCCTTATTAGCCCGAGCTGCAAAATAGAACAGATTAAGTGTCAGTATCTACTAAAACGCTTAACATATCTTCAGTGCTAATTCTCAGAAACCGTCTGCATAAATAAACTAATTACCCCATAGGGCTTAGACCAATCAGCCATTCCTGTCGGTACTGCTAGCTGATATTTACACACGGCACCCAATCCAGAAAAAATAACAGCAAATTACAGCGCAAATAGATCAAAATAAAACAAATTGTTGAGGCAAAATCAACCAATAGCACAATGAAGGATAAATTTACTCACCTCAGAACTGTAGACCAGAGAGATGGTCTGGCGATGCAGAAGTAGAAGAAGAAGCTGCACACGACCAATGTATAATAATCATGCCAGGCGCACATCAATATGTTCGCAGCAAATCTTACTTGGATATCTACCACAAATATGACTGGTTGTAGCGGTAAGAATCGCACGCTAATTCACTGGGTTTAGAAATGCATAGAAAGTTAACTGAAAGTACGAAAATCTGAATGATTTATCAAACTTCATGAACGCACAATAATTGAATTAACCCTTTGCCTTCTCACAGATCTGCATAGTGCCTGGTTAGAGCTTTCATTCCAGAATCAAGGAGTAACATTTTGAATAAATTTACAATTCGGGTAGACTGTTGATGTTAGGCTACATAGCAAAATTGAAGGTACTTATGGAATACCTAAAACAATTTCACTGCAATTTGCTATTAGTTACCCAACTCTTTATACAGCATGATGCGTGAAATCTATTTTTATTATCATTTTGCATACAACTTTACCCAGACTTTATTTTTGTAATTTCATTCATTTAACGATTTGTGGAGGTTTCAACTCAGTTCATAGATTGTCATACAATATTATTTTTTTTCTAGGAACTGAAACGTATCTTCTCGTGCAACAAACCTTCATAGCTCGCGTCAAATTTTGAAATTAAATGAGCAAATAACTTCAAGGAGCAGAACATGACATGTTAGAGAAATTTCAAAAATGCTCAGGGACTCAACATATTTTTCCGTAGAATTCCTTCACAGACAGGGCAAATTTTCGGGAGGCAAAGGGTTGAACAAAAGGTGCAATTAGCTTGAGGGAGTTACCGCTACGGACGTCAATTGCAGGATGGCTACTCTACACCAAGCCACGGAAGGAGCAAGTGAGCTGTGCTCGCATCCACCAAATTACGACGCCAAAATCAGTGGGCATCGTACAAGGAAACTTTTACAAATACGAAATACAAACAGCTCATTTTAAATTATCTCAGGGTGGGAAAACACACAACATATATTCTGCACACGGTGCACGGAAAATTTAGCAGCCAAAATTAGCTCCAAACGTCGGCAAACTTTCAAGGTAAATTGTACCTGATAAATTATTGCGGACATCGTACATGCAACACAGTTGAAAAAAGTGCAACGTATGGGGCGAAAAAAAAAATGAGTAAAACTGCAGGTGTGCATAAAATGAAACTTATTTTAATTTTTTTGATGATATTTTGCGTAACTGTACTCACTGATCAATAAAAACGAGCCAGTTTCAAAAATAGAAAATAAGAGAATTTAAAAGCATGAGAAGAAACAAATGATCATTTCAATAGAAATGTGGATACGTTCAGCAAAAAAACTAAAATGTAGATAAAAAAATAAAATGATTCTACAACTTTGCATTCAATAGCGATGAAGTGAGTACAGCAGTGCTTCAAAAGAACACGAGAGTAACTTCTCAGACCTCCAGAGAACTGAGTAAAAAGGGATTAAGAGAAATTCAAGCATGATAATGTACGAGCAAAAGCAAAACACTACTCCTGAAAGGTAGGAAAAGGCATGAGTAAATTCAATTTATTGTGGAAGAATATTACCTGTAATTTGCTAGACAAGTAATCGATCTCAGCGAAAGGAGAAGGAAGGGCGAATATTAGTAGATCACAACCACAACAAGATAGTTTAGTTAGAGTAGAATCAAGATATGTATACGAGTACACCCAACACTGCATCAATACAAAGCTACGGCAAATCAAGGGTAAAAACCATATAAACAAAAATTGCGCTACAACACACAAGCAACATTTAAAAAACAGGTAAGCATGTGAGGAAACAAGAACACTACTGACCGGCAACAAGTCTGCTTTTCTCCATGACTTGCCGAGCCAAAATTTGGTTCATTGCAAGAATATGCTCTCGCTCCTTCCTTTCTTTGGCTTTAGACGCACTTTCAGCAGCGACGTTTTGCTCGGAGCCTTCCTTGACCCACTCTGATGCCTGCTGCTCGTGCGCAGCTTCATGAGCCAGGTTCGTGCTCGACTCTGTCAACATCCTCCTGATGCTGAGCGCCTTGTCCTCACGCCTCCGTCGCTCTTCGGGTGACACATCTTTAGAGTCATCCTGAAATAAAAATTGTGGTTAGTTGTGGCGACAAAAATTGACGAATTTCTAGCCCAGCATATAGAAGTTGAACTAACTGGACCAAAATTTTCAATCGCTTTTGACTGACATGCGCTTATTTCTTTGGAATCTCATACCCCGGTGAGCATTTTTGGAGCACTCTAATTCATCTTTTGGATATTCAGGTGGCAGTTTTATACTAAAATGTCATTCGTGATAAAAGCATACAGGGAATACCGACATAAGCAACAGCACCCCAGTGTGGCCCGGGCGTGAAGGCCCAAAAATCTCTAAGGTATAAGTTCGTTCAATGAGCCCCTTGTTAGCACAGAAAATTTTACACTTAACTGGCGTACGATCAAATTTGGCTATGAACAAGCAGGTTTAAATTCTAAATTATGATAACAACAAAGAATTTTCGATTCAAAAGATTATTAGTGCTCTTTGATTCCGAGTAAATTTCAAATTTTATACGATGCTTCAACTATAAGAATGACAATCTTTTCTCTCATTATTGCTAAACAGCTTAAAAGTAAAATAAAATCCGCAACTAGAATGTTGGAAGATGGTCAACGGTTAAAAGTTGATAATATAAATGATGTGCCAGATACTCCCATTTTCATAGATAAGTGCGAAGAATTTTGACGAAAGAAATTAGTATCAATAAAGTTCAAATTTATTACATAATTTGGCTTTATGTGTTAGAAGCATTTACAAACAACCAAAAAAACGTATACCGATCAGAAGAAATAATTCACTTCGTGATAGTGAGAAATAATTCACTTTAGCTGGCAGTAATAAAATGAGTCAAAAATACTCAGTCGTTTGTAAACCAGGATTCAAGTTGAAAACTTTATGATACAATATAACGCTCTAATCAAATAAAATTCAATTTACGTGACAGAAAGAAACTCAACATGATTATCGATATCAATTTTTAAAGATACTGACTGATACTGAGATGACTGATAAAGATACTTACTGAGTGCATGAAAAATTGAATACGAAGGAATAAGTGGAAAAACTGGTTATGGGCTAAGTGTACGCTAAAAAAAATCAACATTCACAAATCTAGAAATAATGGATATAGCGCATAGCAAAAAATATTTTTGCTTCAGAACAACCTGTAAACACCTTTTCTCGTCAATTTTTTTCCGTCGATGTCAGAAATCACGTCAGACAATAGATACCCCAATTAAGTTATTGCGACCAATGTCAAACTTTGTCAGTTTCCACTCCGATGAAAGTTGTTTAATTCTTATCAACCACAAACTTGAAGTGTATATTTTTTAAAGCTAGAGTTTAAACTAATAAGAAAAGCCTCCTTTTTTCCACGTTTGGAAAAGTTATACAGCTGATTTTGGTTCGAACCATACTTACACCCAAATCAACGATTCAGAATTCAACGCAAACTTTACAAAGCGAAAGGAGTGGTAACGAAGGCACTCGGCAAGTTGAAGAAAAACCCCGAAAAATGCACTTGCTCACCTCATCTGGGACGTATCTTTCGGGAATGTGGATTTTACTGGGAGCCCCAAAGATGGAGTCGATTGTGGTCTCATTGATACGAAGGTCCCGAGTGCTCAATGTAGACTTGACGACGTCAGGATGGTTACGGGGGCGCAGGGCGCGCGCCATATCGCAGTCGTCTCGAGACCGAGCGCCCTGTTAAATGAAATCCATGGTGAAACGTAAGCGAAAGGATATGGATCAGCTGCGTGTTGATCAATTTTCCAAGCGCGGGAAATCAATTTTTTAATACGCTTATTTCATGACACGTACGTACATACTTCATTGATGAAAATTCAAAAACACAAAAATATGAATTAATCGTCTACGATTAATTCTACTACGTCTATAAATTATTTTACAAGAAGTGTTGTTAGTAGTTGCATCACATTGGCATAAACAAAAAATGGTTAGTTTTTCAGCATGGCAAAAATAAACGTTTTCATGGGCGTATTCGGGGGAGATTGAAACCACTTTCATTTCAATTAAAAATATAAGGCGTCGCAATAAATAAACACAACTAATTGATCTGAGAATCAATCGGTATTAAGATAAAGTGAAAGATATCGATACATTTAAAATTTTAAAATGATTCAACATAATATCTATTTAACAAGGCAGAAAAATAATGTTCGTTATTAAAATACCGAAAGGGCATTTTACACCTGTTGAATTGTAGACTAAAATTAAGCGACAGCAGAACCGATGCATACCTTCAATTAGAATGAAAACGAGCCCTCGAAAACCCACAGAAAACATCGCGATCTATTATTATTACATTATTATTACTCTGATTCAAGACGCGTACGCGCCTAGTCCAAAGTACACCAAAAATGCCCATCTTACACCAGCACGCGGAAAGAGAACACGAAAATAGGAAAAAAATTGTTGTTCATTATTAAGCAGTCACTGAATTGCCGCGTTGAGTATAGGAAAAAAAGCTGAAAATGAAACAAAGAACACCAAACTCGAAGTATGAAACCTACAACACATTAACATTAGTAGAAGTATCATAGTTTGCGTTAACATGAACAACGTAGGTAGTTTAAGTTGTCTCTGAAGAGCACCAAGTCATACAGAGACGCTTAAGGTTGGAACCCATCAGCTTACTTTTTTAATTAAGAGGAAGCAAACCATCTACAATAACCCGTAAAAAGAGCTGTGTACCCAAGATATACAAGTAGAAATGTGATCTTGCCTCATCATCTGCTCTGCCCATCGGTAGAGTGAATATCTCGAGTTCACATAATATTAACCAGGGTTAAATGACAAAAATGAGACATTTTTTAAAAAGACTTCCTTCAGAAGCTCAGCTTGTGTTTACCACTGGTTTCCATCGTCTTAAAGAGAAATCTTACCATAATTCCTTGTTGTTGACAAAAAATGAATGAATATATGTCTGACTGATAAAATACAGAGAACACGCCGACATTCATTTCCAGGAACTCAAGAGATCATAACATTTTTTACATCTTGGAAATAAATATTCAAATAATTAAGGTATTCCACCAACATGAACATATGCAAAAAACGAAAGAAACCAAAACGTGTTAAATTCAAATTAATTAACTTCACCGTATTAATACCGAAAATTTCCAAGGACCAATGTTCCATGAAACTTGTAAAACAAAATTCACGATGCACGATTTCCTGTCAAAAGCGTTCCAAAAACACAGCATAAAATCAATCAAAAATTTAATATTTCAGATCATGAATAAACACTTTCAAAGCATTGAATAGAGTCCACTCGTTAAAACTGCTCAACACGGCTCAGTATCGATGCAGTGTAACTAATGCATATTATTGATGACTGCTGAGAACAATCGCTCGCCAGTGCTGGAGATTTTCCTGATTTGGTCGATCAGTTTCAACTAGTTAAACGCACACCACAGCAGTATTTCCAAGCAAGAGATTACTAGAAGTGTGAGAAAAGCGCACGCTACACAATCACAAATTTTTGAAATATGTGGAAATACAGTAAATGTTATGTTATCTTAAATACAATTCTAGTTCCCTGACAAGTTAGGAAGCTTATTTCTACATGGAGGAATCGGAAAAACAGACATTAAAAGCAGAATGAGAAGTCACAGTAAACGGGAACGCGATAATAATTATGCTAGTAAGTTTCACCGCAGGCATCCACTGAAGAGTTAAAAGCGTCATCCATTATAGCATATAGACGAAATGCACAAAAGAATAGTACTTATACCTCCTCCAGATAATCACGCGATGCCTCCATAGTGATAGGCTTGCTGCTGGAGATAGTAACATGACGTCTCTTTTCCTTAGGTACGGTACGGCGGTACTTTTCTGCCTCAGAAACCATTTCCTTTATAATTTCTTGCGCAGCAGCACTTTTGAACACCGGTGACGGAGGTTGAGGCTTTCCCGGAGACACGGGAGGAGAATGTCCAAAAAGCTGATCCATAGCACTCACAGCAGAGCCTGCCTCCACCTATACAATAAATAACGATAGGCGTACAAAAACGAGAAATTACCAACAGCAGTTTTCCCTTACCAGTTGAAGACGTTCCAGTTTCAATCGTCATAAATTTACCTCTTCGGTACCAAACGAAAGTTTTCTCGTCGGTAGTGAACTCCAAGAGACAAAAGGACAATTCAGGACACTAAAGCTAGAGAGCAGTAGCGTGGGGCACGATAAATAATACAAGAACAGTTGGGAGTAAAGGGTGAAATGTTTTAAATCTGTCATTCTAGGATGAACTTCTCACTTCAACACCCACAAACGCCAACACCAAGCGTAAAATTTTTATACTATAAACGTTTCTGAATGCACGAAATTTCGTAGGCGTGAAAAAAGTGGGTTATAAAGGTGGATAAAATAAGATCGACTAAACTATGGATAGCAAAATATCTCGGTAGACTATAAACTAAATGTTACAAACACGTAGTAGAAAGCACACAAAGCAAGAAATGCAGCATTAATAACAAATGACGATGAAAGACCAGTTAACTCATTTCAAAGATCATAACGTAGGGAGTGCAAGGTGTAAACGCCAAGCGTGGACTGTTTCTCAATTGAACAGCATATTTGAAACACAAACTAAATTTATTTTTCCGGGTCTGAGTATCTCTCAGACACATAGTGTTTCGAAATAAGGTACGTAAACCTTATAAAAAAAAAGAGTATTATTTAGCAACTATGAACAACCAAAGTGAACTTATTGCAAAGTTTTATGAAAAGGCATGGAAAGGCAGTAAGGTAGCTGCTCAAATTTTCAAAATGTTTATAATACACGTGAGCAAATCTTGAGAGCTTAAGGTTAGTAATTGCTTTAGGGATACTGGAAGTTACCTATCAATGGTAAAAAGCACGCCACCTCGAACATTAAGGTCCATAAAGCTTCTTATTCCCCGGAGGAACATAATCAGGAAGCTCTGAAAGAAGTGTAAGAAAAATGGCAAAAAGAAGCGCATGTGTGCCAACGTAACCACCCAGAATATTCTCAAGAATGAGCTTGAGTGCTATCCTATCCCTACAATAAGGTGAAACGACAAGTCCTCTCAGACCTGACACGAGATTCTCTAGACTCAAGGAAAAATCTTTCTTGAGCGTCTGAGGAACTGCACGCAGTCTTCTGTTTTGTGGATAAACGAAAAATTGTTCACGGTTGAAGCAGTCCATAATTTACAAAATGGTCTATTTTTGCCTCATATTGTTGAACAGGTTTCTGAAGTAAGACGTATATCATTAATTCAAACGTCAATAACCTACTTCCGTTATGGTGTAGTCTGATGCGACACCATGTGGTCATAAAAAGGCCTTCATTTGGTCATACTGAAATATGAGGTGGTTCCAAAAGATACGAAAAGTATGGGAAATGGCAGTGCGACATTCCACCAAGATGGAGCGACATCACGTACTGCCAAGAAATATCTGAGCTAGTGTAAGATGAATTTCAAGCATTTTTGAACAAAGGAACTTCGGCCCCTTTCTTCGCCAGATTTGGACCCGTTGGGGTGAAGAGTATAGTCAGGTCAGGAGGCATGTGTGCCTTCTCACACGAATATTGATGCTCTGAAGTGCTCATTGGAGAAAAGCTGGGATGAAACATGTCTGAAACTGAGCGGGCTAGATGTGCTCGGGCTATTGAAAGATTCAATGTAGCTCTAGAAGAGGATATTTCGAATAAAATTTCACAAATCTGAAAGGGCATACGTTCACCGTTCATTCAAGCCTTCACTCTATATAATCGCTTCTGGAATTCAAACGATACATGGTTTTAAATGAGTATACACATGGCGTTTACACCCTGTAGGTAGAAACAGTAATAAGACGGGGTATCAAGGGATAGACCAGTGACATTAAATTGAAGAAAGTGAACCACTTGAACTTTGTGCTAAGTGGCCTTGCAGGGAGCAGCCGCACTAAACAGAATCTAACACATGAATAAAATATTTACGCGGGTGCAAAAATCAACTTGCCTATACGCTGTCACAAAGAAGGCAAGCAGGACAAATAGAAAGGGACTAAAACCCACGGATAGTGACAAAGGTACAATAATTGAGGAAGCATCACAAGAGTAAAACGTAAATTAAGTACATAATAGAAGCAAACAAAAGATTTTCCTTATACCTTAGACTTCCAGGCAGACTTGTGCTTGAGAGGAAGATTACTGGGACGCGAAGAAGCTGAAAGACCGGAAGCAATTGAAGTTTTAGCAGCTGCAGGCGAAGCTGATGAAGAGTTGGCATTAGATGCGCCTACTCGTTTGTTAGGCCTATCCCCCCACTCGTTTCCACGGCCATAGTTGCGTGGCAGCGATGCAGTGCGATCTTGATACGAAGGCAAGTTTGTTGAGTTACTCATCGGTGGTGGCTCTACAGAACTCGAGGTGGTTATTGGCACAGAGCTCACCGACGATGACTGATAATCGGGAGCGCTTTGATACAGACTAATGGTAGACGGGGGATACGAGGACTGTTGCTGAGCAAGGTACGTTTGAGACGAGGATGAGTAACCTGAAGAATACGACGACGACAAATGGTGGCGAGGAACGTTCTTCGTTATGGACAAAGAAGCAGCGAGAGGGACGTGAGCTGGAGACGACTCTGAATCCAACTCCGGCTCAGAAGTTTGTTCTCCGCTATCGCTCTCAAGATCATCTTCCATCACATGGGACAGCGGTGAGTCGCTGCTCAGTTTCTTACCGCTACCCGTACTGTACGTTCGATCTTTGCGCCGCTCGGTTGACTCACGCTTGACTATTCTCACTGTCTTTGGCTCCAGGGACTTCTCCTTCGGTAATAAGCCTGAAATAAATTCGAGGATTTAGGGGGAAGTTGTGGATGCACGACTCTGTACTACAGCGATACCAAAAGCGTTCACATTAGTCTTCGATAATTAGAAGGTATGAAGTCCTCCTAACATGTTTTCAGCTTATTGATTGGTAGATATGCATAATGTCGAGACGTATCGAATACATTAGATACTACCACTTGAAATTTTTTATCAAACGTAAGGTCTGAAAAATTAGCAAATCGTTAACACTCAATTACTCATTTAAAGCCTCCACCTTCAAACAGTAGCCAGAACATAAGCTTCCACTTTTCTCTATCATAAAGTCCGTACTTGCATTACTTATCATGAACAAACATTTTTTAGTTTAAAAATGCCTAAATGATATGATTAAAATCCGTCCCAATGATTTCGATAAAAAAATACACAATTAATGAATTCAAAAGAAAATGCATCAACACTACAAAAAACTAAGTTAATTCATAAATGAAGAACTCTGACGAGATACGTGCAAAACTCTAGATTGTGAGAAGACGCCGAGACATGCGCTGATATTTCGTTGAAATCACACAAAAACACTCACCTTCTGCGATCCGGATGAATCTTATCAATAGAAATAAACACGAAATTTATTCGAGTTAGAACTAATACCTCGATATGAATCAGCCGCATCTCAATTTTAAGAACAGATGATTTTCAAAATTTATGTCATGCCATTATTGTGAAGTCAAATCAGTTAAATGCATATATTCGACACAATATCAAAGGTCAAACTGATATCAAATTGTGCATGTCTATGCTATAACATAATCTCTAACTAGTGATGGTACTCCAAATAAAATCAACACCTGAACTCACATTGGAGATATACGCCAAGAGCAAAACTCGAAAGAACTCACCGTAGAACCTTTTCATTCGCTCGTCAGCATCGTCAGAGTCATCAAGCCGGAGTCCAACACCAGGCTGCTCTTGTCCGTCCGGTTTGTTTCTGTCGTAGCCGACCCCATAATAGCTGCGGTTGCGAAGTTCTCCCGAAGACAGAGCCATGGGAGGGTCCATGGAATACATAGGCTCGTCCGGCTCCAGCCTCCGTGAATAACTCGAGTCGAGTGTGTGCCGCCTGATACCACCGTACTCGCGACGGTAACCCTCGCCATCTGCCGCCGGTAGTCCGCTGCGACCGTACAGGCTCGACAAGTACGGGCTCTGCAACAATACCGATCGTAAGTAGAGCAATTTATCGACCACCCGCAACACACATTTGCTAATCAAGAATAGGATATATAAATACTGATAGATTAAAAACAAATAAAGGATAACAGATTTAAAAGATAAAGAATAAGAGATTTGAAAGAAATAAATTATGAGAGATTTAAAAGAAATAAAAAATAAGAGATTTAAAAGAAATAAGTTATAAGAGATTTAATATAAATAAAAAATAAGAGATTTAAAAGCAATAAAAAATAAGAGACTTAAAAGAAATAATGCATAAAGGACATACAAGAAAAATAACGCGTACTAACAATACCATGACAAACATCGCATGGCTATCAAAAAAAACGTTAGAACTGCATACCTAACATAAAAACAGGTCTCGTCAGAATACTCGACTACACAGAGAATGAGCTGTAACAGAGTTTATTGACAGTGAAATTCACCAATAAACTTTGCTGTATTCCTGTTACATTAATAAATCTACTCACGTTGGTGTAAAATAAAATTGCATGACATTTTATATTTGATACCCAATTCCACCCCGGATACAATCGAAATTCCCTACTACGAGTTTGCACTTTTGTAGCCTCACGACTATCATGAAATTAGCTAAAAACGACCTTGAAAAGGTTGATCAGCTGGGAAAGAGCTTGAAAAGGTTGATCAGCTGAAAACGAGCTTGAAAAAGTTGATCAGCTGAAAAAGAGCTTGAAAATGTTGATCAGCTAAAAACAAGCTTGAAAAGGTTGATCAGCTGAAAAAGAGCTTTGAAAATGTTAATCACCTCTTGCTCGACATCGGGAATAATTTCGACGTTCAAATTTCACTGTCACCAAGAAAAAGAAGGACCTGAGGTATTCCACTATGGATAACTTCATCCAGTAACTTTATATACAAGGAATTTTTTAAACGAAAACTGAAACTATCACTAGGCATAACAACACCCGTCCAACAACCACATTTCAATGAACTAATCTACACACCTCCGTGTCGTAGCCCATGCCTCTTCGGTAAATATCCATAGAGTCGCCTTCGAGGAGCGGAGAGTTCGGCATATCAACTCCGAGGTCTCGAGTGATCATGAGATCGAGGTCGGTCTCCAGCCAGGTGGTGTGGGAGCGATGTCGCGTCGTGCCCGTGCTGCTGTGATACGAACCAGACATGCTAGGCGGCGACGCAGAACGCAGGCTGTACAGCCGCTTCTCTTCAGAGTTCGACATCGTCAGCTTGTGGATCTGTGAACATCAATCGAAATTAGTTATGTTGTCTCACTGTTGCATTTAGTTCCTTTATTGCACTCGTTTTAACCCAGTGTCCTTGTCTGAGAAAAAGAAAAAAAAAAACTCTGAGCATAATTTATGACCTTAGATATAGGCAGCAGTTATACTGAAGCTACATCATATGTCACTCTCTGGTTGATAATTATTCGCATCTGCATCGCACAAAAAGCAGTCCAAAATATATACAACTATGAAAACATAATCGATAGAAATCACAAAATCAAGACGTATGGTCACTTTGAGCCGATTCTTGGTCTAAGATATAGCGTTAAATTATTTATATTAAGCGATGCCTCAAAGAAAATAACTTTATTGTAGTTACATAACGCTCAAAGCCACGAGATTTGGGATGTAACAAAAAGGTGTTGCGCTGCTCACAAATTACGAGAACTTTACTGCTAGATTATCACTTAATAAGCCTCTGTGATGACACATATGAAGTAGAAAAATTCGAATATACATAAACAGTAGCTTTGGAAGCTTCTGATAACGAAAAACAAATTCGAGAAGCTTACTTGCAACCGAATAGCAATCAGTAATATCAAAAAACACATTCAGCAACAGAGTCGGCAGTGCTGTTTTCTTGTTTGGCAATGCAGTATGCATAAAACTGGTCAAGTTTCGACTTCTATCAGTTATATTATATTATCATTTTTAGTGCCATTATGAAGCTACGTTATTTCATGAGTCAGATATTTTTTTTCATGAATTAAACTTCCAGTTATTTCGCACTGCGTGAAAACACCTAAATCTAAAAACACCCTCTAATACAAAATCTACACCACCCTCTAATTGAACGTCTTCCTTTAATTTAAAAGTTCAAAAGTTTTCTCCTCGCTTATTCAAACGATCGAAAATATGTTTAAAAATATGCTCAAAAATAGCGGAGCGTGAAAGTTAATACTTTACCAGAAATTAGCAATGATGAATGAGCTAAGTAGATTCCGAAAAATAAACTAAGTCCTCAAAGCAGTCGTGGTATTCGAGACATTTGAGGTGGTTATTTAACTCGCAAGATATCTATCGCGCACGATACACTCACGGCAAATTATGTGAACGTTCTCCTAATAACGAAAATAAGGTCATAACGGAAATGAGGTATTGACGGAAATGAGGTAACGAGTGCAGAGAATTGAAAGTTCTAAATGTGTAAAACAACCTAAACGAGAGAGAGGAGCTTAAGAGCAAAATAAGTTAAATAAAGTAGGCAACGAGCTGAGTGAGGTAGGTAAGGAGCGAAATGAAATAAAGAGACATATGAAATTACAATATACATATGTTATAATGAGATGGGCCCATTGCATAACAACACACATAACACACCAACGGATCACGCAACAAGACAAGATAAGTGAAGCGCGGCTCAAAATAACTCGAGTGCGTCAGACAAATGACCTGGTGGCTGAGATGGAGCCTCCTGTTCTGGAGGTCCTCGAGAAGGGCCTGCACGCGAAGCATCTCGCTCTCGATGTGACGTGTCTTGGAAGTGCCATCCCCACAGTCACGACGGGCGTTACGAGCCATCGTCTGCTGAATCTTCTGGCGCAGCATCATCATCTCGTGCTCGAGACGACTGTTCTCTGCGGCCGTCTCTTCCAGTTTCTGAAAGGGGAGAAGAAACTTTGAGTTCAGCGGCCTTTTTTCTAGCAAGATAACGAGTGACAGCTCATAACTTTCGACATGACAGACGATTTTTACCGTGCTCATCGTCAGGCGCTCCCCGATGCGTAACGTCTGTTAAGAGTTTTAAGGGAGAGGGAATATTATTTTTAACACCGCAAATATTTCGAGGCTATGAACTATTACGTGCTCTTTAACGTCGTTTTTTTAAGAACTATCTCTTGAGTATGAGTATGAGTAGTAGTAGTGAAAGCAGCGCTTCAGCAACTCAAGACTATGTCGTACCGAAAGCGTAGGGACCATTTAGTATGGACTTAGGAGAACGGGGAATCTATGCACAGGGTGTGTTCCCACACAAGATCCCCTGCGCATAGAAACAGCAAGTTGAGAAGGAAGAGGAAGAAAAGACAAATAAGAAATAGCGAAGAAGGAATGAAAACGGAAGGAAGCAAAGTGGGCACGAAAGATAGAAGTCCCGAAGGCCTATCTAAAGCTGAGGTAGCCTAGCGGTGCTCCCCTGGGGGCGCTAGTCCCCATAGCATAGGATAGACAAACCTAACTAACCTACCTCTATTGCCTATGGCCTATCATATGCCTCCCTGATGGGGGGAACTATCTCTTGAAATCGATAAGTTTCCATATCACAACAAAATATTTGCGCTCAGGTAACAGCAAATTTAAGTAGTCTAAACGAGAACCTGATCATTAAGGGAAATTACTCTAAACACAAACTTATTTTTTGTTACTTCAAGAGGCCCGGACTGATTGACGGAAACCACTCTCCATCAGATAAGAACGAAGCTCAACAATCCCGCGAAAATTAAATCGGCTAGTTCCTAAAAAAATGTAAACTACGCATTCACAGTACTCTCCCACTCGAGAAATTTACGGACCACCTTTTCTACCATTCCCATAAAAACTAACGAGAACACCTGCAAAATTTTATTTAAAAGTCATAAATAAATATTGTTATTAAATGAGACGATGACGCTGAATCGAATGGTACACGGCATATTAAGGTCAGCTAACAAACTACTCGTATAATTTAGAAATCAATGAAAATTGGCGCTGCATTATTTCTTTCTGTCGCCACTCTACAAGGGTTTCACAGCCGCTAAACTTTGAAGCCGTTTATTGACGTTTTTAAAACCGGTACTTATTACCGTATGTTTTAGGGGCTCCACATCAATTTTTATGCAGACACTTGACCAACTACACAGCCTACACTATTGAGCTCATTTTCTATAATTATTCTTGAAATAAATGTACGGCGAAAATACCTACGTCCGTATTTATTAGCCAAAAGACCGTGAGTTCAAGTTGACAAGAATTGAATATCCTGCAATTAAACAATCACACCACTTTCTTCAAACGCCACTGGATCGCAATTCAGCCTCTTCTCAGACTTGATTCGTGGAATGTAACTTTTATCTGATCTATCATTCTCCTCACAAGCGCAGGCATACTTAGATTTATCGAAGTGTAATTCTTCAAGAGGAACTTCAGACCACGCTTGAACGCAGCTCTACTTAGATAAAAAATAATGTTGTGAACACAAAGAGACTAACCTAACATAGACTACTATACATAGAGTAACATAACTTTTCTTGCCAGTGTCCATGCTTGGCTCGTCATTGGTGATGATAGAGACCTAAGCAGATTGATTTTCCAATTCACATGTTTGAATTTCATCGTGAAATATTAAAAATAAAAGGCACAATTTTAGTAAAATCATGTCAAATACTGCATCAAAACTTTCTACTCTACAGAACTAGAAAAGCAACGAGTGGAAAACAAATGATACTATACGAGGACACGAAAAAGTTTACAAGTATACTTACCAACACAATCTCATTAATCTCACCCAGGTAAAGTAAAAAATACACCTAAACCACACAGCAACTCATAATTAACACACACAACATCCAGCACACTGAAAATCAATTAATTAAAATATGAAGTTTAAAAACACACTTTTAGCTACTGAAAGAACAAATACCCAACCACCAGGCAAATAACAGAAAAAACAGTTACAATGAAAATTTGTTCCGTGAATCATCTCAAAAAATAAAGTGAAATACAAGCCTCAGATCTGTCTCGGTAGGGACCAACTAGAAAGAGCATCAAGTCGTGGTAACTACTCGGTAAATTTCTACTGTAAATTAGTCATCTACACAAAAAATACTTTGAACTCACCTCGGATGCAAGGGTAAATTTAAATGAATACCAATATTCTGCTCCAAGATTTATTATCATCGCTGAACTGCATAAGCCCAGGTGAACAAGAAAATGAGACCAGTTTTGAGTCCAAAACGCTCAATAAAAACATGACAATAGGGCACCCTGGACTTGGGTAAGACGAAAAATGTTAGTCAAGACTAAAGTTGTGACTATCCAAGACGAGGTTCTTAGCGACTCACCCCCGATGAGAGCGCAAGTTGCGACCTGAGCTGGGAGAGTTCTCTTTCTAGTCGCATTCGAAGCCTCTCCCGCCTTTGGGCTTCTTCAACGGTCGCTGGGGGCTGAGACGAGCTCGAGTGCAGAGCAAGCAACGCACGCTCGAGCGTTTCCTACACGGCACGCACACACATCGACCATGTGAGACACACAGCATGCAAAAAAAGATGCATCAAAAAGAGACCTAATTTGAGACATCAAAGGAAAATTATGACTCAAGAAGAGAATACGCTACGATAAGGGTACTCGTTGAAGTACGAGAATCTGAGAAGCATAAAAATTGCCATTAAAGAATGTGGTTCAAAGATGAATAACTTATTCCAAATATGAAAAAATTAGATAAAGATTTCAATCGAGATCAGCCTTGCACAAGGCTTTGTATGGACTGAATGCAAATACAACACGGTAGTGCAATTCTGATTTTTTGCAATGAATTAAATACATCGTGCTTGTCAGTGCATGAAGAGACGGACAGACGGAAGCCCTATAGCAACGGAATTTCACACGGATACATGAAGTGTCCATTAAATTCGAAATAATAAAGACCATTTGGAATTATTAATCAGATAGAAATTTTTATTTCAAGTAAAATACTATACAACAATGTAGGAGAATTTTACTGTATGACCAACACCAAATACGTCGCTCCGAAATAATACATGTGATACGAGAAAATTTGAGCTTACATAAACAGAAACTTTGGAAGCGTCTGATCATGAAAATCAAATTCGAGTAATTTACCCGCAACCCAATAATATTCAACATCGTTAAAAACCATATACCTATTCGACCAGAACTATTAACAAAATTTAAACAAAATGCAAAACTTTATCATGATTTAAAGTAAGGTAAGTTAGGACAGTGACAACACGAACTTGATGACATTTGACACGGTTATTTAATGCGCATCACCCTCACCAGCTCAGTTCAGCAGATGGTGAAGGTAATGGCGAAGGTAATGGCGAAGGTAATGGCGAAGGTAATGGCGAAGGTAATGGCGAAGCAATGAAAACCGAAGCAACTCGTAAATGGAGACCCTTAATTAAATAACTGTTAGTCAACGCAAGACTAAAAAACAAAATCCTAAAAGCAAATTATCATGCAAAGCAAAGCAGCTTGAAATGGTTAATAAAAAACAAGCATAAAGCCTACGAAGTAATCGAGATGAATGGGATGATAAAAACGAATAGCATACGGTAACATACGAGCGAGATGAAATTTGACAAAAATGACAATCACATACGACGTTTTGGTTTTAGACGTCAAATCTAGGGAAAATATTACTTCTTTGAGGTTTTGAAGGGCTTTATAGACAAACGTCCACTTAATTTTGTTGATTTTTTTAATAAATGTACAAATATGCAAGGAAAGGGGTGATGAAAATTAGCGATAACTGAATTAGCTTCGTTACTAAAGTAGTTTAAATTTTGTGAAAGTCTAACGTAGATAAAATAAGGTAGTCACGAAATAAGTGCGATACGAGACCTAGCTTGTGAGTTAAAGGGACACTGATTAAAACTTGAACCGACGCGTTCTATTCTTCCACTCATTTTTCACTCAGGAATGAAAATCTCCTGGGGATAAAAAGCTATCATCAAAGAAAAGACAGCAGAATCGGTAAATAAATATCGAACTAGACAAGGAGCAACAGATATGCTTTCCGTGTTATTGTTCATGCGTGAAAATACATATCGTAAAACATAGCTCGCGTACGAAAAAGTTACACTGTGATGTTTTGCAGCACTCTTTAGATTATTATCTTCAAGGCTAAATGAGAGAGGAGATGGAAGCAATCTTCATTGTCCCAGAAAAAAAATAAAGAGAAAATATACGCGGGATATAACTAACAAAAACCGAACAGTTTGGAGGAGTATAATTAAGGGTATTAAATTATTCTGTTTTTCTACCGAATATCGCCGAAATTCAACGACTGTTAGAATTTAATCAACTACGCGATGAGAGGCAAACGCACGCCAAACCTCATCTACGAATATTTAAACAATAACTTGAGAAGAATATTTTTCTGTTAACGGTATAGTATTATTTTAGAAAAAATACCTACGAGTCTGACGGTTATTGCCCCTGATATATACCTATGCACAAGCATTACATAAAATAATTTTATGTAACAGTTTTGAGCAAGTTAGCAAAAGAAGAGTTTACTTCAGTCGTCCTGCCCTAAATCCAACAGCCGCGTTGTTTCCAGCCAAGAAAAGCGTCTCAGTGAGTGGATGCATTGTTAGTCGGTGTAAGATACGATCGTGTTGCTCAACCCAAATGAACAAGCATCAAGTGTCTGTACACACAGCGAGCACGAAAACCAGGCTGCTGAATAAACAGAAGAGAACACCACTAGTCAGCGTTGAAATAAGTTAGCACCGACAGCTTGAATTGGAGCCTGCTGGATTCATAAAAAAAACGCAGTCGTAAATTATGCAAAAAAATGCGACACAGAAAAGACGGATTGGTCGATACACACGAACACCCGCAAAGTGACCGAATATCTCTGAAAACTTTATTTGATGGACTGACTATTTCAATGATTCATTGCGGTTCGAAGTGACAGTGAAATTTCTGCTACAAGTAATTCAGCGAAAACTAAGAAGTGTTTCGATTCATTTTTCCATACTTCTATCAAATGAAACTCGTGCCTGAGTCGCAACGTCGAGATAACAGGTAATATTTTCAAAATTTCATTGGCACAATTTTTGTTGGAGATAATCTCACAGTCATTTTCTTCCAGATGACATTTTCAAAAATGTAAAACCTAGTGAGCTCATTCTTTAAATCGATACATATGAACAACTAAAAGTACGACCACATCGAATTAATTTTTAAGAATAGATAACTACACTGAACCTACGTAAATTATGTGGTTAACAAAAACTATTCAGCAACAAATCAATAGCAGGAATCCGAGCAACACTGAGCAAAAAAAAAGCTGAACAACTACTGCAAAGTGGAGCAACTTAGCAGCATTTTTTTATTAGTTTACACTTACTTATGTACACCACGAGAACGCCTTCACACCGATTATTTGAAGATTTACTCATTTTTCCGCCACCTACAGCGTCCCTCGACAATAAGCGACCTCGGCATCGAAAGCCTTAAAAATACACCAAACTTATTACACGCGAGGGGCCGGGGGTTGGGGTGGGCGTGTTAGAAGTGCGCACACGAAAGCCGCGTTAACCCTTTACCGATCAAATTATTTTGGTGATAAAGCTACATTAAGTTTTTACAAAAAAAATAGCGGCTATCTCAAGTACATATGCAATACGGCTGCAATCATCTTAAAAAAACTAGCAGCAGCCTCATGAAAGTGGACTTTGGGATCCACATGGACGGTAAAGGGTTAAGGACAAAGCTTGTACACGGTTAGCGGTACCGGTGGGGTAGGTTCACGGTTCGAATGCGTTAGTCAAAACCGGCGTTAAGGTAGGGAAGCGGGGGTTACGAGGCCTAAACGCTCGTCTGTACCTTCTCTGTATGCAAGGCTTGAATGGCAAGGGATTCCCGCTGGATAGCGTGCTCCAGTCTATAGAGGCGCAGGACTTTGCCCTGAACGAGGAGAGGCGTTCAAAAAAAGCATTAAATCAGGGGAAAAGTTATGACTATTAATGACGAGTGTAGCGGAAGATCGACTTAGTAAAAATAGTAGTCACTAATTAGTAACAGACTAATCTTAAAAGGAAAAATAAATTATTCAAACAGATTTCAACACGAAAAGCGTGGTAGATTGAAAAATATTAATAACTCATTTAGTTCAAAAGATCAAAAGGTTCAGAGAAAACACATTAAAAAGAAAAAAAATCAGTGAGCGCTAGGTTAAATCTGGATTTTTTAATTGATTATCAGACATTACTCAGGAGAGTGCAGACAACTTTTAATGGAGTAAAAATTATCGAATAAAATTTAAACTTGACTTCATCGCGTAGTTTTATCGCCCTCGAGAAAATATCTTGGTTGCATTACCTGTCACAAATTGTTTGGTACTCAATAAGCTGTATGAAAACCAAAGATTTCAGGCTCAAATCGCACTTTTCAGAGGTCCGTTGTTAAGGACACAAACTTAAATTATGGGCAATATAAAAACTTCATTATTTTCCTGTAGGATTAAAAATTACTATTTTTAGAAACCATAACAACGGAAAAAACTATTAGTTTAGACAAACAAACTTGATAAATTTGAAGCAAAAAATACATTAAATGCACTGCAGACACAAGACAAATGTAACACAATATACGATTTCACACAAATAAATAACAGGAAAAGGAAACTAGCAAAGAAACAAAATAAAAGCGACATCTTTGAAGCGTCAAACGCCAGCTTTTCCCGAAAATGAAACAGGACTGGTATAACGAAACAGGACTGGTATAACGAAACAGGACTGGTATAACGAACAGCACATTGAAGATGCCTGCTTTGCACGAACTGTCAGTGCACTTCCCAGTCACCAGGGATGCTAAAAAATGACTCAAGAATATCTAAGTGCACAGAAAAAACATTAAAAAAGCAAACTTAGAAGATGATCAGACACGTTATCAACGGCTTAGCTGACAAGCACGTAAGCCGAAAGCCATAACTACTAGGCAATACGAAGTAACTTATACAAGTTCGTTAGATAGGAATGCTAAAAACAACATATTTCTTCTAAGTTCAGTATTGTCACAATAGCGGGGACTGCAACTAACATTTTTCCGAATACTACCTAATTGGATCCGATTCATAGATTCTTAGCCTTCGAATAAGTTTCAAAATCGCTGAAAAAATTCAATTAATAAATGATCAAACGCATTTTAAACAGCAAATAACAGCATGCGATACATTATTATCGCAACTCCAAGAACTAAGATACGGCGATGAAACTAAGTTTTAATAACTGATGATATAACTTGTTCTCACAAGTGCAGCGCACGTTCCTGAATTTCAATTGATCAGAATTATAACTTTGCTTAGGCCAAGGCAGAAGAATAAGGTTGACAAGTGCTAGAAATATGAATATATTTTCAAAAATAAAAAATCGTTCGCGGAGACTACTTAGCGAGTTCTGAAGATTAAAATAGCCATTGATCTCACGTGAAGCGTAAGTGGAAAAATTCTGGTATACAAACCAAACTCTTAAGTGATCATAAATACTGCATGAAACGAATGACCTTTCGGATGCAATACGTAATCTATCAATATGTAATCAACAACCAATACGCCATTACGTAATCTGTATCGCGAACAAACATTTTCAAAATAAATGCTTCCAAAGAACAGTTCATTAAGAGTTACTCTAAGACGACATCACGCAGAAGTGAAGTGAATAATGACGATTAACTTTGACGATACTACTTTAAAAATGTAATGGTCACTCATAAATAAAACTCATTTAAGCTCATAATTAGCTTTCCACTGGACATCCAAGGCCCAGAAGTGGGCCAGCTAGCAAACTGCGGTGAAACAGACCAAAGAGCTTTACCTCTCTCTGGTTCACCCTTCTTACTTCACGCGCTCACAAATTTCCAGTACACCTGAGTTCGACCATGGCTGTGAAAACCTAGACGTTTCCTAACTGGCTCCATTCGTTCTAGTATCGAGCTTAGTACCCTTTCTAAAACGTCGCCACCCACTGTCCCTAACTTCCACCTCGTAAAAAGGCAGCAAAAATGTCGAGAGCTTGGGAGGCCAAAATTCTAGAAGAGTATTGCCCCTCTTGGTAAGAAAGTTCGACAGCGTACATGAGCAAAAACACTGCTTCCAGTCCTTAAGGCCTCGTATGACAATCAAAAGGCTTTGGCTTTCAATTAGTTCAACCTCTGTACTAACCATTACTTTCGATAGCCATACTAAAAGGAAAATATTCAACGAGGTCATTCCCTGCTTACCTTGAAAATATACTGTGTGCGTCAGTTCTGTGCTACAGCATCACATATTACTTATTTCAATTTTATGTTCGATATTTTCAATTTTCGTGGTTCCAAAAATTGCTGATTTATTAAAACACTACCCAAATATCCTGAAGTAGCTACAATCTATCTGCCTTCATCATGTAACACTAGATATTCAGATTTACAACTACTGAGCGTCTTATTTTGTCCAACAGTTTTTATACCTACTGTTCATTTGAATTATATCACAGATTTATAACTTTCCAGAGACAAAATTTCAAGCTTAGGGACTATACCTGCACTTTTTCTGCTAAGGCAGAGAAAAAACAAACAGAACAAAACATTCCCCAGAAAAGAGAAACTCAATAGAACACTAGCACTACGAACATTCCACATTGATTTGCAGCACACAGTCTACTCGCACTATTAAAGATCTACGACAAAAATCGCTAAGCAATTCACAGGCACTACTTACGCTACAAAGGACGAATTAAAAAAAATTTAAAACACTACACTACCAGTGCAGATACTCAAGACACTACACTACCAGTGCAGATACTCAAGACGTTACACTACCAGTGCAGATACTCAAGACGTTACACTACCGGTGCAGAGTGGAGTAGACAAGCGCCACCTTACCTCCAAATCTGCCTGATCAGGTGTCAGCAACTCGTACTCTTCCCTGTCCTCATCAACAATCCGCCTCTCCTGAACTCGCCGCGTGAACTCCAGACTGTCGTTGGCGTTGCCCGAGTCCTGATGAAGGTCGCAGTTAATACACACGAGTAGGATACCTGACTAAACCGAATGTGGTCATTATTCTTCTTTTATGAACTCTTCGACAGGATAGTCATTCCAAGCAAGAGCCAGGAATTCAAAATGATAGCTTCAATGCATTCATTGAAGTTTGGTTCAAAATTAGCAATCTCGTGATTCGAATCGAATGCTGATTAATTGAAGTTAAAGCTAGAGAAGATTGAAAATAGTGTAAAACGCAACGAAAGCATTTTAACATTAACAACGTTAACAATATAAACCTGAAATATCGTAAAAATAAAGAAATAAAGCGGACTCCAGAACATATGCATGGGAAGCGTCGTTCACGTTTACCGACTATCCACACAGGGTCAGTAAAAAGAGAAAACAAAGCTGACAGAGATACATACATCATAAACACAACCGTCACAGCAACCACCGCTGTAGCTTCGGCAGTTTGCCATTATAAATATATCAAAGGAGCGCCCAGGACATGCAGGTAGAGAAGTCCAAGTACATATCTTCTCAAAGGGTCCCATAATACGTAATAGGCATCAAAACAAGCAAGATAAAAACGAGAGAGGTTTTTAGATTCATAGCCATAACAAATGGAATGAACATAGAACAATGTGTATGGAGGAAGAAATTGTCAAGGTAAGCGTGAAAAATAAAGATCGAGTATGATGTGATGGTTCTCATCATTGGGTGAAACCCATGAAAAAACCTCCCAGAAACAGCATTTCAAAAGCTTAAATTTTAATTACACACCATTCTTTTAAGCTATATTCTCTGCCTTTGCTTCTCTTACACACTTGCGTGAATTTTTTTTTTCAAGACTACTCGCATGACCAATGCTTTAAGATTTTGTTGCAAAACACAAGTTCCATCTCTAAGTCCGTGAAAAAAGTAACTTTTTTACGGCAGCCATATCCGTGGGAAGCACGAACGTCCCTCGAATAAAAAATTTTTAAATGAGAAGCTTCCGCACACCAGTCGACACTAAAAAAAATCAGTAAGCGTGAGTAAAGATTCCGCAAATTCGTCACTGTACGGAGCAGTCGAGCACACTGGATGATCGATCACCAGTTGCAATTCTCCATGGTACGCCTCAGCAGCTGTAGCTTACGGAAAATAATCTAGAATACTCATATTAAATATTTATTTAAAATGAGAAGGAAGGATAGTTTCGAATTTTTCAAAAACACGTAATAGAGAATTATGGCTAATTTTACAAGTCGTAGTAAGAAATATATGAATGATAGCATCAATACGCGCATCATACAGCATGGTAGCATAATGAAGCAAATGATACAAAATGATGTGGAACTGATGGTGTAGATTAATGAACACCGTAAATTAAAACAGCTCAAAATCTAATCTCAAAGTAAAGGGTACAACCCTGCCTAACTTTAGACGTAGTATTACAGAATTTGTTGTTCAAGCTATCGTAAGTGATGATAATCTTCAATAGACTCCTGACCTTCCTGTATTGCACCCTTCCTTGTTTGGTAACACTAGGAACAAATGCACAAAATGACTCCTCATGCAAAACTAAATTATTGCAATTCAAGAAGCAAAGCAGGATTTATTTAACTCGTTTGAAATTACAGAAATAAATTGAAGCGAACGACCGACAGAGGAAAACGTTTAATGTGATTAAAAATACGGAATAAGAGTTTTCAAGTTCAAAAAAAATATTCAGATGAATCGATTTAATGAGAAAGGTCAATCATGCAGTCATCAGACATTAAGGGACACCTTAGAAAACATAATATCTGCAGCTATGGGATTACATCACGAAAAGACATAACTCTTAGGCAGGATGGGCAAGGAGCCAAATGGCTCACATAAAAATACTGGATAAATGCTCACCCAATAATGCCACTAGGAAGAATATAGAAAATAGGGATGGCTCGTTAGCTGAATGACGCCAACTTTGCAACGTCAGGGAATCGCAATTTTTCATCATAGAAAACACGTCAAAACTGCAGACCTAAGTCCGGCTCAGAGAATAAGAGATCAGTTGCCTGTGTCGCTTAATCAAGTCTCAGACCACAATGAAATGACTCACTCGAAGGTGAAAATCGGTAGGCAAAAGTGGTATAAGCACCGGATAGTTTGAGCAATTCCTACACACTCTGTGGAATCACATTTTTTCAAGTCTCAAAGCCGATATTTTCTTTTCCAACACAAAGAAACTTAAGCCGGGCAGCCTAACTGCAACAATTTCCTAAAGTAAAAAAAATACAATTCATCAAAGATGGAAACAAAGCGACGAATTCCTGTTAATCTAGGATGAGGACTCTATCTGTCAAATAACTAGTCTTCTAGCATGGGTTAAGAATTCAACAAGAATTCACATACTCCCTCGAATATCAATACACTCGTTAAGCAAACTTTCTACAACATTCAGGCTCACTCTTGCCTCAAATATCAGTACGAGATATAAAAACAAGGCTTCTGAACTCGAAACAATGAGCAAAGAAGAAAAGCGTCGATTTCCATCAAGAGTCAGATGTAAAAACTACTGGACTTCTAGTCACGCAAGGTAACCTAGTTAGTCGCTAGTTTTTAAACTAGTCGCTAGTTCTTAAACGAGGCATTATAATTATAGAAATATTGGCATAGTGTTCCTGACATAGACACAGTACTTGCACGCATCCCACTTTTTAAATAAGGTCTTTAGCTTAAAAGTAGGTACAAATGCAAGGTGATACCAAGGAAAATTGTAAACAAGCTTAGTTGGATATGCATCACAGTTACCTGGTGAGTGGTCGTAGGCGAGGAAGGGCTGTTGGAGTTGTCGAGTCCTCTATAGAGGGTGCCTAGCTTCACCATGTTGTCTACCAAGTTGATAAGGGGTTTCCCCATCTCGTACTAAAATAAAAATAATCAGAGATGAAAAATAAAATAATAGTACACCAATTGGAAATTAGAAGTAATATATTCAGCACGTAAATGATGAAATGTTTTCAAGCCCAATGTGATCAGCAAAATTCTTATAGTGGGATTGATTTCAACACAAACATAAACACGAATGTTAATTAGACACGGAAAGGCAAATAGATTACAATGGCTCAGGTAGAATGCGCTGGTCACTGGCGAAGCTAGGGATGTATTTCTTTGTATGAATCAATATGACTCGTTTGTTCATTTACATCAAGTCCGCAATGAAAAAAACATTCCCCCTGATTGAAAATACAGTTGAGACTATAGAGGATTATCATGGGAAAAATGCACAAAACTGCTCCTCGTGCACAACTAAATTATTATACTCGAGCAAAGTTAAGCATTAACAAGGAAGAACATAACCACTGAGAGCCCATTTCATGATCAGTAACGAATGAAAGAACAGTACACTGATCGCTGAACCAAAACAAAAAACAATTCATTTTCAAGACTGAGTATCACTCAATTAGGCAGAGATACACGCTCTTCATTGCTTTATATGATCTAAGCATTATTATTGTGTGTATTTTCTAATTCAGGTAACGCACCTGTTTGTCCAACTCGAGAAGGTGCCGGTTAAGCACTGCCAGGTGGTCCAGGTACTGATCACGATTTTCTGAGTCTAAATTGAGCAAATTGGTCTGTAAAAGAAGGAAGTTTTGTCAGTATATCTATATAATTCCAGAGGTGTGACAAAAATATTTACTTCTAAAAAAAAACTCTTCAAAATCTCTTCCAAATAAGAAAATGATAAGAATATATTCTTGACAGAAACTATAGATTACTTCAGGAGATGCTTGACACACACCTCATTTTCCATAAAGATACACTGGGCACATCTTTTGCAGTAGAGGAATATGTATTCGAAATTGAGTTCATGCATCCAGTAAGTGACCATCAATTTCAAAATTTACAAGAGACCGCCAACGCCAGTAATGGAAAAAGATGTTTCTCCATTCGGCGACCAAATTCCACTACATGTTGTACTGCGAAAATATGTTGGTACTGCGGCAGTACCGTTGCGTCGTTTAACCCTTTACTGCCCTAATCGCCAAATTTCGGATACTCAATATCATTAGACGTACATATGCTGTATGTTTATCTAAACAAAAATGTAGCCAATCAATAACAAATATTACCATAGTGTTTGTCTTACACTCAGCAGCATTAAAGCGCTTCAAAAAGAAAATATGAATAACATGAAACATTGTTTCCAACTAAAAAATAATTGGGACAGAAATAGGCTAAAGACAGGAAGTGTAACATTGAAAAATCTCTTCCTACACACTCAAGTGACTACTCTACCTTCGTGTGTGAGAAAAAAACAAAGAACCTATTTTCGACTGAACAAACCAGAACATATCTCAAAACTATCACAAATAGAAGGTTTACGGGAAAAAGACTGAGTAAGGCGACTATGACTGCATTAGGAGCAAATAATAGATAATCAGAGGCGAAAGCATCTGTAATTTCCGACCTTACTGAAGAACATCCCACACACGATGGAAATCAATATACCGTAGTGCCTTAATATGAATAACTTAAAGTCCTGACGTACGTCGATTTTCGTACGCTTGTTACTACAATCAATGCGGAACAAAGCAACTTTGTGAATAACTTCAAGGCCTCCAGCAACGAAGAAAAGAAAACTATGAGATTATAACAAAATTCCGTGAAAAGGTCAAGGTGGCTAACATATGAAGACCTGCCTAAGTTCGCACAGTCTGATCTCATTACCTACCCAATTAACGACTGATTCCAGATGAAAAAGACACTTCACACAAACGAAGATGATGTTAAAATCATTTGCTTTAATTCTACCACACCCTACAAACCATAACCATTGCGGCTCGTCACAGAGTTACAAAAGAAAATTTGTTTAATAACCAACCACTGGCCCTTTCTAGCACAAAAACACACCTAGTAGATCGAGCAATCACCTTCCAATCCAAATAACACCAATAACTCGGCTCACACTAACCACAGATCCAGACAAGCCGCTTTCCAGAGAAAAAGAGCGAAACCTCTCATCGACGAGTACCTTCTAAAAAACTTAAGAGGAATACAGATGTGTCCGCATATAACCACAGAACAGAAGCTTTCATTTGATTTTATCAAAGAGGTAGAATTATTCCTGAGCAAGGCGTATGGGTCCGAATCTCAATCGCACTACGATACTTCCAGACAAATACCTATTTTCCAAATGTTCTCTTTTCTACCTTTAATACATACATACATACATACTGGACCTACATATAGTAAACTGTGATCGACCTGTATCATCTGACCACACGGTACCTCAAATCTAATCAGAATACAAGCAGCTCTTTGACCAAGAACAAAAAACAAAATGAGCACAAATCTCGTGTTTATGACTCAATGGCAGCCATGGGAAACGCCTACTCTTACGTAGAAAATTCAACTCACAAATCCACTGTTGAGGTAACATGCACATTCGAACAATTTTCAAACGACCACCTTCACACGCACGCGTCAGAAAGCCACAATAGATAACCTGAGGCGCGATGAACAAGCACGTTTGGGACAACTTACATGCGCATCTCTTTCAGCTCGGGCCTGCTTCCTGGCTTCCTGAAGAGCTGAGTGCTGCCGCCGGAGCTGAATGAGCAGCAGCACCAGCTCCTCGTGGGTCTTGTTGAGCAGCTCGCCAGCGCTGACCCCGGCCAGGCCGCTGCTGGTGCCGTCCCGCACCACGTCCGAGATGATCTTGCGACGGCGCTCCTCCGCCTTGAGCTCCTCTTCCTCCTTCAGCAGCAGGTGCTGCTGGTGCACGCGTTGTTGCTGTCGTAAGTGAAAATATCAATGTAATTGAATGCAGAACGTGATTTTCTTGTCCTTGACCCTGAAAATATTTTTGCAATTAGATTGCGTTCAGCTTTTTATGAAAAGCTGTGAACACTTTTATGAAAATGATCCGGAAGGTTCTCTAGTCGGTAAAGTGTTAATTCCCTACGAATTGCCGGTGCACTCCGCCGCCATCGAATTGCGATGCTTCAAGAATAGTGTCGCAATAATAACACTAAATATTTTTTTTAAATTGAAGAATTAAGACTGGAGGTAAGAGCCAGTCGTGACATAACACGCAGGCCTCCCACGCGAGAAAAAGAGAAAACAGAAGAAGAGGCACGCGTTTCAACAAATTAAAGGCCAATAATTTCTGAAGTATTACTAACTCTGCCATAGGTAGTACCGGCCACCCCAAAGGAACTTTCAACTCGGCAACTCCAGGGTATGTATTTTTAATACAGTGTGTTCGTAAACTGATGGTACACACTTAGGTAGAATTGAAAACCCAACAGAACGACATTTTCATTCAGTATTTTCGAGTGCATCAAATCGTGCTTGTCCCAAGTGATGGGCAGCGAGGTCTCCATGGTTGACATCTTCTGACGTCTACCTCTGGGGCCACAAAGTTTACTTTATGAAACCTTAATTGAGACAGAACTGGACCTTGTTAGGAGGACACTTGACGCCGCAGGACTCGTTGCGGATGATCTACGCGTGTTTTATTGAATCAACTCTGCGAAGGTACAAGGCATGCATTGATGTATTGGGTGGACATTTTGAACACTTCTTGTAATTCCGATTCTGTAATTAAGTCCATGCAGTCAAATGAGCTTCCATCATATCCAACTCTGGAGACTTCTTCTATCCTAGTTAGATAGACTCTACTCAATTTTGAGATTCGACATCTCGAAAAACGATGAATGATTTCTACTTATTCAAGAAAAAGTCGTTCTCCCGGGTTGTTATAGCCTCTGTTAAGGTTTTTACTATGAATATTTGAACACTTTGAATATCCGCAGGTATCAAGGTACCTCCGCAGGTATCCAGATACTTGTGAACGTATCATGGCACCTCTAACATGGCGAAAATTTCACCAACCCTAGGTATCAATTAGCAGTAAATAACCCCCTTGATCGTACGCACGTTCTTCCTGGGATTCAGTTGAACAAAAAAAATAATTTCAGTAATCTCCATCATTTCTATCACAGTTGTGATAATGTGTTTTAATTTTTCACTTCTACCAATCTGAAAAGAGAAAATTGTATCATAAAATGAATGAAAACAAAGCATCCCGTCTAAAGTACGCAAAAAAACAGAAAAACATGAACTACTAGTAGGCAGCAGAGCAGGTATAATACCTCGACGTATCGCCCCAAGCTTGCTAGTTACAGCACTCAAAACGATTTGTTGGTATAACAGCCAAAACATGGGCGTCGAATTCAAAATGCAATGCCTAGGATGCCTTCGTTTTCCCTTGCCCCCACCCGAGCGCGCGCTACAAGCGCCCGACTGCTTCTTATTTTACCCAACTCGTTCATCCATTTACGCACGAGCTGAACAAAAAACACGTTACAGATAACATACAATTCTTCACACGAACACAATCCTAGCGACACAATAGGTCCCTCCGTGCACGGGAACAATAACCGTCCGCATTTCGCATCCGGAAAGACACGACCAAAAAATATATTCTCGCACAACTCACCTCCATATAGACGAGGTCCGGGTCGCTCACATCCAAATTCCCTTTATGATAGAGATGCCTCAGTCCAGCTCCGTAGGAACCGTAGTCCCCTGGCGCTTTATAAATATCTTCAGGGGGATAATCCTTGTCGATATCGTAATTGTGATACTTGCTGAGCCGCTCTACGCCTTCCATGCTCTGGCGCAATGCACTGGAGGGCATGTAAGCGTTGTGGTTGCTTTTGTTGTGGCCGTACAGATGAACAGGGCTGGTCTCGCTGCTGTACGCGTTGTAGTCCGAGTACGCGCGAGAAAGACTGTTCCCGTTGCCGTAGCCTCTACTTTGGTCGCTATACTGATTTTGTTCCAGTGATAATCGACGGTACAAGTTGTTTACGGTTTCTTGGTAGTTAGGCGGCTGTGGAGCAGTTTGATGGTACGGAGAAAGGTTATCATTCACACCTCGATAACCAAGGTGGGAAGAGCTAGAATAGATGTTTCCGCCCCGTTGGTACGCCTGATTTTGGAGATCATTCGCCTGAGACGGTGGAGGTTGACAAGTTTGGTTCTGTGTGAGGGGTTCATACACGAGTACGCTGCAATTTTGCGACGCGTATTTACTGTTGTACGCCGAGTTTTGCCCCTCGTACGGCTCCAGCCTGTTGTTGCCCAGCTTATGCACGTCTGGAAATAGACAAGCATTAATTAAATGTAATAGCTCAAAAATACACCAGCAAAAATATGATAACAACCGAGAGAATAAGATAGGACAATTTAGCGACTGAAAGCGTTGCTACATTTCAAAGAGAACGTAATTTTTTTCGAATTTGTTCACGCTCCGATCTTCCAAACCGCTGGGGCAAGTTGCGTAGTTGTCTAAAACGAAGATAACGAAGATAAGCGCAACCGTCTTTTGTGACATTTTCCTCTCCGACGACAATTATCCGGCGGGGAAGGCCAACTGGTCGTTCACAGCTCGTAAAATTCGGAAATACAAGTTGAGCGCAACACAAAGACCGGCTCCAGCCAATAGAGTGCTGCACTTCCCCACAAATGGCAACACACACGGCGATGTGTGAGCTACAGACCTGCGACAAAGTCCGTGCTACGTGTAAGAAATGGGACCGAACATACATAGGTACAAGGGAATAAAGTTCAGTACAAAATACAAGGGTTTCAATTTATAAATGCGTTCCGAAGCTGTTTTCTAACGAGACATGTAGGATATGGATGCCGAAAACTCTATACAAAAAGACATCAAAGCCGACCAAAGTACCTTGTTATCACAAAATAGACGAACTCAGGCAGAATGACCGCTCGTTATATCGGTGTTTTCCTTCGAACGGCGAGGCCCTGACATTCTACCAAGGCTATTTTTATTTAATCAATTTCTTGTACGAATTTTACTTTTAATTTAACGCTGTTCATTACAAACTATCAAGGCGCTTAAGTACTCTACAGATACAGTTCATATAATTATTACAGTTCATATAATTATTACTGTTCATATAATTATTATAGTTTATATAATTATTCTACGGAAAATTTCTCATTATAAATTGACCAGTCAGCACTAAGGGAAACAAGGGGGTAATGAGAACACGTTTCTTAAATACTCCATTAAATATTTTTTCAGTAATAAGTACGTTTGTGATAGTCTACAAACGTTTTTAAACGTCTCTAGCGACGAACTACACAGTCTCACTTTTTTGCCGCCCCACCGATAAATTTATAAAATAATTGATAAAAAACACTTGGGTGGGCAAAAATATAAACAATGATAAATGAGCGGGCGAAAAAGCTAAGTTTGGTGTGGTAATTAAAAAAATTCCAAGTGACCATTCTTCCGCGTCTTCGACTTGCTCGACAAAAATTCACAAATGGAAAGCATCGCCCAAAAAAAAATTATTCAATTCATACAAAAGCTTGTTCATTCTTTCCAGAATGCCCCGATATGCTGCAGTACGAACGAAAGCGTTAAAATAAAAGTCCGTGACAAATTAGAAATAACGATTTGGTGTCAAGTTTTCCCAGTAAAAATAAGCAGATATAAGCAAATGTTCAGGATATATCGCGCACACACATATGGATACTACATGTATGTAATTATATGCATACTGTATACTATATATATGCAATTATACGCATACTGCAAACTATATACAGTACAACTATACAGTACAATTATATACTGTAAATTATACATGTAAATATGAGGGACACATGTACTATACATACGTAATTATGTCTTTACTGTACTACAGATATTCTATACAATTTAGTTATCTTTTATTGAAGCGCGGTGGCAGAGTTTATCGAGCACAGGAAATTCCATTTGCCTTCCCAAATTTGATGCTCGCATCTTGTTCGAAACAAGAGTTTTCATGAAAACGAAAAAGAGTCTAACATAATTACTTTCCTTTCCAACTTGGAGCAATTCTGCGTACTCGTTTCACCTCACGTACTAAGCATGATTAAATTAAATACACATAACTTCAGTCTCATTCGCTGACAAATTTAAAAAAAAATAATGAACACATCGCAAGATGTCTCGTCTCGAATAAATTGCTGACATGTCAAATTCGGCAGCAATCGCACCCTCGTCATCTCGTTCGATACCTCAGTCCCACAGAGTATATATCTAGATATATACTCTGTGCTCAGTCCGGCCACTCGGTCACTTCACGTAAGGACGTAAGCAATCTGCGGTCCTCAACTAGCACGACATGCTTACTAAACAGAATTCGTCGAGAGCCCCGAAGCTCCACACGTGTACTCGATGGAAATTTGAGCAAGATGCATTCCTTGGAAGAAATTATGCGATTTCGCATCCTGGATACACCATGGTTTGATCTGTCATGTTCCCCATACTGTTAGGTCGAACTAAGCGTTTCTTTTTAACGCATGTCATTTAACGCGGTCGCAATCATTCGCAAAAATGAAAAGGGGAAAACCACCTAAAATGCACGTACGCCATCGGGTCACTGAAGATATATGACCACCATAGAGTTATGAGAGGTTCAATTACAAGCATAATGGGTATTTTTCCGTTCTCCCGTTGCATTATTTGGGCGACGTGAAAAACATACTCACTCCTTCACTAAGAATAGGACATTTCGCAAATTGGCCTGCAAATTGATACCCAATCAACTGATATTCCAATTTATGATGCTTTTCGTCACTTGCGTTGTGATTCATCCAACCTCTTGGACTGAAATCCGCTTTTGACCAACAATAATAAGACAGGAGTTTTAATTTTAACTAAAATAATTTCTCCCTCTGTGAAAATATCTCAGCTCTGGCCATACGTCAAGGCGTCTTTACTGTGAAATTAAGCGCAATAAAGAAATAATTCCTTGTTTAAGTCACGTCAGTTTCTACTACAAATGCAAGGTGCTGACAGTACTCACAGTATCATTCCTCTCACTTCAGACCTATCATCAGGCTCAATTACACCACGAGCCATTCGAACAGCAATCGAAGTTTAAAAAACGGTAAAAAAAAAGCTACTCCAAGCCGTTTTGCTGATGGAAAAATTTTAAAAACTCAAGCGTAGCGTGAACCGATCGTCAATCACAAATATTCACAGCGATGGCCGTAAGGGAAAAAATAATACAACGAAGAAGCCTTCGGATGGTTACGTCAATACTTGCATGAACTCCTGAAATTCAAACCAATAAATTTTACATCACAATTACCGTAATCAGGGTTTGACCACAGAATTCCGTTCATTTAATTCGGCAATAAGAACCGAGATTTAACGGCAGTTTAATGGACATCGTCTCGGTTGGCTGGGCAGGTTAAATACGGCAAAAAGAGACATCAAGCGTACCTCGAAAAAACGGCACTTAAGCGAACATCTTCGACATCTGAGAACAAATACAAGGGCAGTCAAAACGTCGCTCGAAACGCAAGAGCGGTCGCAAAAACGTTGTGCCGTGACAGCATTAAAATAAATTCTTAAAACGTTAATTAATTTTCATGATAGGGAAATGGGTAACTAACAAGTGCTGAATGTGAAACATGAGATAAAACAATGATGCACTTGGTTCGCATCTAACAGTGCAGAAGCAAAATACACAGCATTCATGAAGTTAAATATAGAGTGTGCAAGACTCGGGCACGCGCAACTGTCCAACTCGAATTGGAGAACTATGTACAGGGACACCTAAGTTCCGACCCGAAATTTTCCTTTTACTTCAATACTGTCAGCATTTTTTGAGCTTGAAGACTCTTGGAACATCAGCCAAGCATTACATCAACAGTTCTAAATAATCTCAGACATGAACGACACAATCGACAATGTCTGATTTAACTCGAACTGTTATGTACAACATATTTACCCTGTATTTCTAGGCA